>JAQQAE010009597.1:0-14521 GCA_029823295.1 Pseudamia nigra
TCTTACCCTGATGCACCCATCACTCTGGAACAGGGTCAATCTGGACTCATCAGACCACATGACCTTCCATTGCTCCAAAGACCAATCTTTATGCTCCCTAGCAAATTGAAGCCTTTTTTTCCAGTTAGCATCACTGATTAGTGGTTTTCTTGAGGCTGCACAGCTGTTCAGTCCCAATCCCTCGAGTTCCCTTTGCATTGTATATGTGGAAATGCGCTTACTGTACTTGCTTAGTTAAAACCAGGTGACGACTTTTTTTTTGGCCAGGCAGTGTATAAAATCAGCTTCTACAAGTGAGATGAACTTCATCGGACAAATGTGATGTGTTCTGTTGCGGTCGGCACAAAGAATCCAGAGGGATGACATCATTTCCAGATTTTTTTAAACACGTCAGCCTTTTAGCAAATCCCCATTGAAGAGAGGTTTTTAACATGTCAGTATTTGTGACGTGTTTGACACTAAACACTGTTTTCACCACTTCAAACGCAGCGTTTCTAACACCAAACACATCTGCAGCTTATTTCAAAGGTGTCTAGGGTAGAGTATTCCCATTTGTGTTTTGCATTTGTATAAAAAGATAATAACACGCAGAGTGTTAAGAGTCAAGGATTTCAGTATTTGTATTCAGTGTGTGATGCTGTTTCTTATATATGTACATTAAGGCCGGTACTGGTAGGTGGGTTATACTCTGCTTTATGTTAGGTACATTTGAAATCTAATAAAATGTGGTTGGTAATAGTAAAGGATTTGTTCTATGTATAAGAGCACACGGAGTGATGTGAAAGGCCTCACACAAACACTAATACACTGAAAATGCAATTAATGGAACAAATAAGCTGCTTAAAGAGGGAAACATGAAGCAACTAAGGACATCACACTCTCCAGGGCCGGAATCATACTGTAGCTCCTTATCAGCCATGTCTGTCCACAAAAATGAATAAATGAATGGAGAAGATGAACAAAAATGAGCAAAAATAATCAGGAATTTGAAAAAAATGAATAAAAGAATAGAGATGACCAAAAAATGAACAAAGTTATTGAGGAAGCAGAAAAAGAATTTCGGTAATGCTGTAGAAGTGTCCAAAAACTACACACGTGTTGTCATTGAGGTGGGTGCGTTTAAAAAGATTTGAAGAAAGCAGTGAGCTGAGCCGTCTTCACCAATTTTCACCTACAGTACAACACCACGAGTTTTATATTTGTTGAGTTTTATGGTTTGTCGCCAGTACTGATGTGTTCCTTTACAGCACAAAAATGCAGTTTAGTTGTTATACTGCTGATATTGAGCTTGGCTTTAATTAACCTCTGAAAAAAACGTGGCTCCCATAGAATTGCAATGATTTTCTCTAAAAAGGCAGATGCTATTAGCACCCAGTGATGTGCTACAAATTTGGCAGAAAGGCTGTCTAACATGCAGTTAATATTCTTTATACTAAAACTTTTTGCTGCCCTAAACTGACTCTTCGCCATCAGTTTTTGTGTCTCAATCTAGTGGAATCATTCAATCAAAGCACCACTGAGCTGCAGATGCCATCAAAAAAGCCTTATAACTAGAGGTTTCTGTATAATATGTGATCTGCTCCATCTTTATGTTTTTCCTCCGATATTAAGATGTTATGGCAAAGAAAAAGGCTTTTCTCTCTGTCATGCTGGGCTTTGATTGACAGGTTGGTGACAGCTCTGCCAGACTTGGACATTCATACCTTCTTCCACAACACATTTTTTTTCTGTCAGACAATTCAACAGAAGTTCAGACAGTTAAAGTCTTCCTGTAAAATTGTTTGGCAATACTTAGAGAAATATCACAATTTGGTAAGCTAACATTCAACATTAAGGCTCGCATACAGTACATTGTGCAATTTCTTCTCGATTCCACTCGCTGTTTCCTCTTGCTGTGCCCAGAGCTCCACCCCAATTGTCCTTATATGGTCAATTGTCTTGCTCCAACATAGCATGCGAAGTTGCAACCAGTTAACCAATTTAGAAACCGATGGGGGATGTCATGGGGATTGTGGGTAAAGTGTCATTAGCCAAAGGGGCTTAGACACCTATGAGTAATAAATGAGAATAAATGAGCTACCCAGAAATGTATAAATACAGACACTTACTATAACAGGAACACCAAGGTGAAAAGCAGCTCTATGGGCAAAAAAAATCAGGGCACACTGGGTTTAAAGGGTATATTTGAGATCCATTAAAAACATTAGTCAACAGACATGCATATACATTACAGTACATACCTTAAAATGCATTTAAAATGATAACAAACCTTAAAATATGGGTTGGAGCTGTAAGCGGATTTGTGATTTACAGTAAGTGTGATTTAACTGAAATGATATAGTGATACACAGTGATAAAACACCTAACACATCTTTTTATTCCTTCCCACCTCAAGGATTTTCAGACACCTCTGACATTTGCAGAAAAAAAAAATCACCTCTAATTGGGATTCAGCAACCCAAGTTTCATCCTCTTGGACTTAGCTCACTTTGTGACACTTTGAGTTAACGCTCGCTGTGAAACACAGGGTCAGAGATCACCCTTGCTCGGTTCATTTATTTGGCATGTTTAAGAGGACATCAGCTTTTCAATTCCATGTGAAATATACAGTAATACATATTGTAAGCATTTATACATGAACAAAACTCAAAGTTTTCCTCATGTCCTTGCACGCCTTCTCATATCCCCCTTTGCATTCAGACACCAATCACTGCACTCTCGGCCTCTTTCTGACTTTTCAAATTTAAATGGTGCAGCTCGACTCTGAGCTGGGATAAAGTGCTGTCTTTCTACCTGTCTTTATTCAAGCACACTAAATCGCCGGTGAAAATATTCTGATGCGAGTCGTTATTTCTGTAGGTAGGGTTATTTGTTCAGCTGGGGGTGACGTCGATGCCTCATTTGTGGTGCAGTTTTTCTGCCAAAATAATGTTCCAATTCCTAATCCCACATACAGAGCAGTGACTGTATTTTTTCCAACAACAAAAACATGCATTAGCACAAACCCAACCTTGTAGGGATTAAAAAAAGTGAGGCTCATGATGTTATATTTCTGAGTATTTGCTATGTAGGGATGTGATGGCAAGTTTATGCAAAGAACTAAACCTTTTCTCTGCCTAAATAGTTTAAAATGCAAGGATTACTGTAATCAATTGGCTTTGATTGCGCTGTTGCAGTCTTAAAATCAGTAACATTTTTTCTGTTGGAACTTTTCGAAAGACGAAGAATGTGAAGTCATGAATTTGGAAATTATTTAATGCTGTAACTGTAAATTATGGGGACAGTGTGAGAACAAAAGTAAGGAAAGATATGTGTCGGTTTCTGGCTACTTCAGGCAAACAGCTTTATGTTTTTACCGTAGTTGTATCTCAACACAAACGTTATCCAGTTTATTCTCGCACTATTTATGTAATTATTAAAATGTATTCAGCCGTGTGACTCAACACATCCACAGGAATCCTTATCAAAACTGAGCCGTTCTACATTTTGGAACAAACATAAACAAACCGTCAACAAAAGACAGAAATGAACAGCATAACGAATGTAGTGAATATAAATGATGAAAACACGAATAAAATAATAAAATAAAAAATAAAGTCGGGTGCAGATTATTTTAGCCCATTTAAGATGTTTAATGTGTCTTTAAGATGTTTAAGTGACATCTTCCCTTTTTAAATCGTGCTAATTCATCTTTCTTCAACTCTGTACAATATTTTTATTTTCTGTTTTTTATTAGATTTTTCATTATTAAATTTTTTTAATTTTTTTCATTTATTTTACATGGTTTAATGCTTATCACTGAAAATCTGGATTCAAGGAGGAATAAGGATTCCTTTGGATTTGCAATAAAAAAATCCTGGTCTTTGTAGATGCAGCAGCCAATACTTTTGTCCAAATAGAGAACATAAAACATTCTAAATGGGCTTAAATAATCTTCTCCTGACTTCAATTTGTTTATTATTTTAGTCATGTTTTGTTCATTTACATACATTATGTTTATTGTACTGTTCATTTTGTTGACTATATTGTTAATTTTTTGTTCCAAAATGTGGAACAGCTCAGATATGATAAGGAGATATTCCCTGAATAAAACAAAGGCAGGCTATAATGTTTCATTCATTAATATTCATGAATTCATGGCTTCATTTGTTCACTGAAAAGTCTGGACATGTTCGTGTCAGCAATAATAGGCTTTTAAACTAGTATGGTGGTCCTCTGCAGCTGAAATTGTTTCAGATTCTGCCAGAATTACACGGGCTAATTTCTAACCCTCTGACAATACCAGCAGAAAATATGCTAAAGTATGATGCACAATATCCTGGGTGGGTTTTCATAAACCTGCTGAAAGGCAAAGTGTGTAACGGTTAATTAAATAGTACAGCATAATGACTGATACATGCATCATCTTTCTCAGGCATCACTTCTGACCCACCATCAGTGTATGTGGTGGGTTTAGCTCTGCAGCAGTGTTCATCGTGAAAACATTTTAATTGAGGTTTTGTCAATTTTTCTGACTAAAATGGGCTTTAGTTTAAGTCGCACTTTAGTCATCGAACAGTTTTAGTTTCACATAATGATCATTTACATTTTAGTTGACTAAAATCATGTGATATTTAGTGAATAGAATAAACTTTATTTATATGACCAGCTCATTGAGTGGGCATTAAGACGTTATCATGAAGACGCTTTCAGTTTTCAGTCTGTCGTCAGCTGAACCGTGTGATGGCGGAGCTCTGCAGCGTAGTCGTGTTCGTCGTCCACTGCAGCTGCTCCTCTGCTGGGACTGGACGAGGTGGAGGGATGGTCTGGGTCGTCCATGATGTCCTCCAGGTTTGTTCAGGTTCTACCACAGCCTCGAAGGAGTCCAACTTCCCTCCAATCACCCATCCGCTCTTTTTAACCAGTTTGTTCAGGTGCTTTACATGTTACCACAGCATAAAAGAGATAAACTTGCAACGACTTGTAAATCATGCAGAATTTTAGGGCAGACGTCAAAAGACGTGCGTCATCGTAGGAAAAATAGGTAACTTTCGCCCTGTCGATACAGTGCGTCTGTGGTTCTGGTTTTTTACCATTAACTGTGTTGGTGAGTTTTTGTAGATTTAGGGTATGAATAACAAAATGGCCTTCTTGTTTCCTCTTCCATGTATTTTTCTTACCATTAGAACTCACTTACCTAATGCATTGTGTTGCTCACTTCACCATTGCTGCTCTCTTCTCCGTCACTTCCAAGTTCCATACTTTGCCTGCAAAGCACATATAAAAAACATTTACAACAGAAAATGTTTACGATAATGATAAGATTCATATAACATTCCCAAACAAAGTGCTTTTACTCAGTAGAAGTGGTTTTTAGAATTTTTCACCATAGAATATGTGCGCCTCAGGCAAAATGAAAACACATTTTTCAAATTTATTCTGACAACCGTGAACTCATATGACTGATTAGTTGGTTGGATTGTTGAGAAAACAAAATTGGTGTCTCATCTGTGGGAGTGGGGGCTTTTTATCGACGTCCAAAACAGTAAGCTCTACTACTACTCCAGTTTGCTTATTATATTATTTATTAATACGGTACAGTATGTAACCAGCAGCAACCTCCATAGCTGCGCCATGAGTCAATTGTGTCATAAACAGCAGTACGTCCACTGGGAGCTGAATCCCAAAAAACAACAGTTTTGGTCTGTATGGTTAATTTTCATGGGATGACTTTTTATATACAGTAATTAGCCTGTTTCGATGATCCAGAGACCAGTGTCTGCACAATTAGAGGTGGTTTGATTGACAGGTGCATCAACCAGAATCTTCACCGTTTCATTAAACTCATCTCACATCAGCTTTACTCCCCCTGCACCTGTAATCAGAGTGTATGAGGTTGAAACAGCTCTTCAGAAATCCCATTGTTTACACACAAAGGATTTGTCCATGTTTTATATAGTCTTTGTGTGTAATGTAGTCTACAGTCACACCGTGTGCACTCTCGTCCTTTCACACCCATTTATGAAAAAGCACATATTGCACATTCTCTTTTATGTTACTTTCCAAAGTCTGTTTCATACATTTTTTGAAAGCTCTGGGATGTTTATTTTATATTGTGACAGTGTTTGTGATATAGGTTTTGCCACAGACTACTTGTTTAGGTTTAAGAAAAAAAAAAAGTGATTTGATGTAAAATTTAACTACTTGGTGACTTTTGGGCCATATCCATAATGCAAGAAAAACTATTGAAACATTCTGAATTATTTTTGAATTTGCGCTTAAAAGGAAGAGTAGATCCCAATAAACATAAAAGTCATTCATAAAGCGTCTTAACCCATAAAATAATTTGTAATGTGACAAACTGCATCAGATTTGTTTTTGTCATCCTTCAGTGTTAATTAAAATCTCCTTGCACACTATGGATCTTTATAAACATAGTTGCATTGCTGTCATGAATTCTTTTCATGCTGTTTGTGCAGTTTATACAAATCAAGGTTTTAACTGAAAGACGTCTGCACTTATAAAACTAAAAACTAAACTGAAGTCATTGACCAAACTCAAAGACTCAAGAAAACAGATGAATGTAGATTTTAAAGCTGCCACATGGGTTTGTATTTCAAACATTTTAAATCTACATGTAAAGTGTGGTTCATTATACGTTTAATGGAAGCATCAAATTGCGCCACACGGTACCTGAAATGTATTATCATAGTTTGTTCCCGTTATACTTAAAAGTTGGAGTTTTCAAATGTTCCTAATCAGAAATTTCAACTGGAATGCCCCTGTCGAGTTGGAATTCCAACCTGGAAAATCAGCCCCGACTTTACAATTCAGTAAAATTGAACAAATGCCACGAACCAGGGACAGGAGTTATGAAATGACTAAATCCTCTTTGTGCAGATGTTCTACGTGATCACTGTGTTTCACTGCATTGTCCCTGATAAATAAATGAATAAATAACTAACTTTTAGTTTTGTCAGTCATATACATAGTACCCTTCATATTTATCCATTGCATGTCAGTGTACTGTTTGTAAGTGCTGTTGTTATCAGGCAGAATACCCATGTGTTTTGAAGCGTCTATGCTCCAAATGAGCCGGCTTTCCAGCACACGTCCATGTTTTTCAGACATTGCAGCTGGAACGCGATCAGAAATGTGTAATGGAAAAGGGGCATATGTCAGGCCCAGTTCTGGTCTCTGAATTCCAAGGTAGACGGAACCTACCATTAGTCCTGCTGATTCTCTTGTTCATTTCCTCCACATTTTCACCCAAAAGGCATTTTTGGAGAGGTGTGTGATCAACCAATCCCAGGTTTCCAAATCATACGTGGGTCAAACATAGCAACAAGCTCGACCACACGTCTTCACTGAGATAAAAGTTTTCGTTCAGTCTGTGCTCAGAGTCATTGGACGACCTCTCCTAAACCACTGCTACAGTAGAACTCCCTGCTACAGTTAATAGCTCTGAAAGGAGAATATTTATAGATATGGACCGTGGTTACTTTCATACAGTGAGAACCTTACAGTATGTCGACTCTTGATGTCACAATCATTAGAGTATTAAAATAATTCACGGAGAGATGATTGCATAATCCATACAACCCACACACTTGTGCTCTCACTGCTCTTTCTCCTTTAATCTT
The DNA here is from genome assembly GCA_029823295.1 of Pseudamia nigra. NCBI lineage: Eukaryota > Metazoa > Chordata > Actinopteri > Kurtiformes > Apogonidae > Pseudamia > Pseudamia nigra. Next base: position 7,623 of record JAQQAE010009597.1, read on the forward strand.
CCACAGACAATTGCATTGCCTTCATTTTGTATTTGTACAGTTTAACAAGTACACATTACATCTTTATTTACATTGCTGTCATTTAAATGAAACATGCCTGACCTTAGGGTCTTAACATTACAGTAAGGTCTTAGATCTACATTAATTACAAATTAATTACAAATTAAAGAGAATGGACGACTAGTCTCCAAGATATTTTATTTGCATCTCAACCATTACATTATTACTGAGGTGCACTTGTTAACATAATACATGAACACAAATATTTAATCATTAAATTGCATGGCACCAATTCAGTGCATTCTGAGTCATGCACAAGATCATCTATGGATACGTAACATTGAAGCAGATTCACGCGGACCTCCACTGCTAGGGGGTTATGGTAATGATTGACATAAGCAACATGGAAATATGGATGCATGCTACCTTCTACCTTGTGTTTGCATTAGGTTTATGTGAGAATCTGATCCCAGGTCACTTTGGGATAAACCTGTGTTTTCTGATAAAAAGTGGGTGGAAAACACAGCTCACATGTTCTTTTTCAGGAGCTCTTGGCTCATTTCTTTTTGCTTGTTTTGCAATTTTTTTTTGTCTGATTTCTTTATAATTTTGTACAGTTTTAAAATGTATTAGTTTATTCATATTCATATATACTTGAATTTGTGGGTCATTTTGTTAGTTATTTTGCAATTTTTGTTCATTTGGTTGATTATTTTGTACATATGTCATCCAACTTTGACCTTTACGCTGATAACGTGGATATTTTTCTTGATTTTTTAAAAACTTTATTGCTTATTTTGTACATTTTTGCTGTTTTTGTTGCTTATGTTCTTATTTTTTTGCTCAATTTGTGAATTTATCTTAACATTGTGGATTAATTTGTCATTTTTTCTTTTGCTCTTTTTGTCCTTTTTCGCTTATTATATTGTTTATTGTGTTCACTGTTTTCCTTTTTAGGATCCCCCCCCCCATAACCCATAATCTTACACAGAAAAGACCCAAATTGATGCATTAACAATTCACCAGAACACAAAATGTTAAATGTTTGATGCACAACATTTCAAGGAGGATGCACATGTCCCTAAAATAAATATTATATCCTCACATTGAAATAACTCGCATCTCTAGGCAACTAGGTGCAAAATATGAACAGCAGATGATGAGTAGTCGAACACTGCAGAAAACGCTCATCAATATGACAGTTTTGATGGAAGGTGAACAAAAGCTGCTTTCAGTCAGTTTCCTCAAAGGAGGGTTTTTATTTTGTACATGTGACAAAATGCTGTTGATACTGATGAAGACAACACCGCTATGTTTGTTTGTTGTCATTCCACAGCGTCGTGTCTCATACAGTAAATACAAATTTTACTTTGAATACAAACTCAAAAAACACAGGGCAGGTGACGGCGGAGTCTGAAAGGTAATTGTTAATTATAACTTGCTGAATATTCATGGTGACGCTTCCTCCGTGTCCCCTCGAGGGAAACTCACTGCACTGTGAGCGGAAATCACTTCAGACACAAACCAACCACAGATTCTCCCAACATTGCATTCAGTGTGTTCATTATTATTGGTTACAAACTCCCATATCCACATCCATATCTGCATATCTGTCAATGCGATGGTTAAACCAATTTACCTGAAGCATCCTGCCAACTTTTGAGAGGGATGGAGATTTTTGATCATTTTTGTCCATTTTTGTCCATTTTCTGTTTGAACTTTTGCTTAATATTTGATTGATTTGTATATTTTCTAAATTTTTTGCTGATTTTTAAAATTATTTTGTTGATGTATAGCTTATTTTATTCATTTTGTCCATTATTTAGCTCATTGTTGTTTATGTTCTTATTTATTTTGGATATTTTTCTTGATTTTCTGGACTATTTTATTGTCTTTTATTCTTCATTATTTGATTTATTTTTCCGTTTATTTCACTCATTATTTTGTTGCTTTTTTGCTAATTGCTGCATTTGCATTATTTTGCATGGCTTATTTTATTCATTTTGTCGATTATTTAGTACATTTGTGTAAATTTTCTCAATTATTTTGGTTATTTTTGTTCATTTGCTGGAGGCTTTTATTGTCTTCTATTTTTTCTTCATTATTTTATTTATTGTAGGTTTATTTAATGCATGATTTTGTTAAGTTTTGCTCATTTTGCTCTTTCAGTTGCTCATTTTTTGGATTACTTTGTTGATGCAGTGCTTATTTTGTTCATTTGGACCTCATGTTGCAGACAAAATTGAACAATAAAGTTATTTAATATATGGCATTTAGTTTTTGTTTTTTTTTAAAATGTATATTCTTATTGTGGATTAGTTTATTGGTTTTTTGGGGACATTTTGTTCCCTTCTTCCTTTAGTCATTTTTAGTGAATTTCTCTTTACATGGTGAATTATTTGGTTTCTCCTTAATTTTGCATATTTTCCCCCATTTTTGTACCTATTTTCTTCATTTTTTGACATTCTACGTCAACGTCATGAGCTTTCTCCAACCATTGTCTTTTTTTTTTTTTTTCAGGGGGTGCACGCAAGCCTCGAAGAGATCTTGAAAGATTTTACTGCACGTTCAGAAGGCCAGTCAGTGAGGAACAAAGGGAAGCCTGCAGAACTCTGCGCATGTGACCTGCAGATTACCGAGTCTGAAGATCAGATCGGATCAAAAGACGGATCCCGCGAGCTTCCTCCAGCATCTTTCACTCCCTCCGGGGAAGCGTTTCAGACTCATGTTTAAGCATTAAGACTCAAGTATTAAGCAGCTATGATGCATATTTTACAAACATATGAAACACTGCCTGTCCAATACGTTATTGAACTGATCCAATGAGCTTCTTTCTTCTTTCTTTTTTCATCCCTAGTGTGCTGTGTTTTGTGCCACAAAAACGTCTCAGTTGTCTAGCGTTTCTATCGCTCTATGCCATAGACTCCATGGTCCAGACCTGATCCCAGCTGAATATCTTTGGGATGAGCTGAAAAAGACTTTACTCAGCACTCAGACTCTGCATCAGTTCAAGAGACTGACGAATCATTCATGCCACTCTGGATAAAAATAAATATTGTGACATTGCAGAGACTTATTGGTGAGCAGCTGTTAAACAATGAGACTGTGCTTATGAGGATAAATCCACGTAGTTCACAGTGACGCTGAGTGTTATATATTAAAGGTTTTGTTATATATTAAAGATTTCACACGCAACTGCTGTAAGTTTCCAATAAGTGACGTCTTTAGTTCACTGCTAGATACCGAGTGAAGTGCTCGTGTTTTTGCTAAGGTGTCGGAAAATGATTAGCTTAAAATTTGAAATTTTTGGTGAAACTGAACAAAACAGTAGCCAAATCTTTCCATCCATTAACTGAGGTGTATGGGGAACCCTCAGAGTGGACAAAGTGACTGTGACGTCACCCGTTGTCACCTCTTGGCTGATATTTCGTGCACAGAACAAGATGCAACCACAGGGAGGATGTCCAAGATTATGAACATTCTGGATTCCCAAAAAGATGAAAATGCTCAACAAATTCAACAAGCTGTTTGAAACGCAGAACTCAGCATGGCTTCATTCTTCATCAGGATACCGTGCAGCTCACGCTGTGCTCACAGTAATGCCGTTTCTGGTGTTTGATCATCATCCCTATTCACCTCCTTTTTGTTGAGATTAAGTCTGTGTCAAAGGAACGTTTTGAGGCTGTGTGAGAAGTTAAAAAAGAATCACAAAGGTTCTCAGAGAACTGTCTGAAGAAGAAGAAGACCGACTGCACTGCTTTAAGAAGACCTGAACGCAGCCGCATGTTGATGCAGAAGAGGAAGAGACTGAAGAAAGACACTGAAAAATGTTCATGTTCAATAAAATTGTATTACAGCCTTAGTTTTGTTTTTTAATAGGCATACTTCATATTCACAAATAATTTGTTGCGTATTAGCAGATATATTATCAGTGTATTGGCTCTTTATTAGTCATAATGCACTGAAGCACCATATTTGTGTAACTAATGCAAACGAGACTTAAATATTACATAATAACCTATAGATACGAACTGTTGAAAAAGCAAAACAGTGTATATTCAGAAAGACAAAAGTAAGAAAAGTGGAGGTGCTGAATTCATGCACAATACAATAAACTGTCTTTTACATTTCACATGTGTGCATCTACAGACAGCTACGTTATTTACACCTGAATGTTGTTTGTGCTGCTATTGAATCATATTTGAAGAACTTCCCTCCTACTGCACTGTTGACCTCCAACATGGAGGTTAATGTATTTTGCTGGCACTGGTCCGGTAGCCTGTTTGTTTGTCTTTTAGCATCGTTGTGCAAAAAGTACTGAATGGATTTTGATGAAATTTTCGGGGAGGGGCAGAAACGGCCCAAAGAACATCTGACTGGACCTGAATCACCAGGTGGATGCAGGGGTTTCGTCAAGCTTACCATTGGTTTTTGTTTCAAATTGAGAATTAATCAAATTGACTAAACAGTGCCACCTGGTGGCTAAAGAACCAGTCAACAAAAAAAATTGTTTATTTTCTTTTTTTTGTCAACTATTGTGAATTATTTTGTGGATTTAATTTACCTGTGGTGACCTGTGACCTTGGAGCCACAGGGCGCAGACCCCTGGCCCTGGGCATGGGTTTGCACTTTGATGCAGTCACGTTAACATAAAGAGTCTATCTATTCATAACCATAACATATTACCTAATTGTAAACCAACTAGTTAAGCACCTAAATGTTAAAACACTGTAACTGAAAACTGGAAAAACAAAACAGAACTGAAGACATTGTAACACGTGGAGATCAAACTCTCCACAAATTATGAAGTAACAGTACTTTACTCTTTATACTCTACACATCACTGGCTGGAACTAAGATGACATTTATGGACTGTTTGTTAATAATTGCATAATGAGACATTAACAATTAATGCTAGAATCGCCAACAATGCAGTACCTTCTATAACCGCTGTGAGGTCATTTTGACCTTGGACCACCACAGGCTCTATATGTGCAAATTACAAGTCTGCAATGGGAATATTTGGTCTTTTTTTGAAAACAGCATGTAGAAATGGCTGAAATAACACCAGAATTTTAGTAATTTTATCACATCAGACTTTTATTTATTTTTTGGAAATAAAAATGCAGGTAAAATATGACAAAATATGAGAGCTGTCAAACAAACGAATAACGCTCATAAACAATGGACATTACAATAACAACAATTCCTTGCTCACATTAGAAATTAACATAAGTTCCGAAATATTTACAGAGAAATGGTTGAATTGATCCTGAAGAGCATGAATATTATTATTATATTGTATTTGTTTAAATATAGCTGTGGTTGCAACAATGTGACAGTCATGCCATTGTAAGAATGTGTGTGTGTGTATATGAGAGAGAGAGAGAGAGAGAGAGAGAGAGAAGCTGCAGTAGAGATATGGGCAGAGGTTGAGTTGAAATTTTTAAAAAGGTACCTTATTAATCCCTTGGGAAAAATTTAATTTGGCAGCCATAGCAACAGTGCCCACACACACCGATACATGGTTGCTATGGCATTAACGGCCACACACATGCGTGGCTGGCAGTCCACACACATCATAGTACATGTTTTTTAAGTGCAGGGGAAACTGGCGTGCCTGGAGGAAACCTGAAAAGACGCAGGGAGACCATGTAACGTTCACACAGAAAAGCTCTGTGCAAATCCCAGGATTCAAACGCTGAACCTTTTCACATACTGCCCATAGGTGGCGCATGCTCTGTTCATATTGATAGAATCGAAAAATTTATTTTCACCTGTTTTGGCAAAGTTTCAGACATAGTATTCAGACTTGAAATCATAGGATGTTTATGACATTATGAGGCAAATACTGTACATAACATAATAAGTTTTGGTGACCAACCATCCATGGATGACATGATTGGCACCTCGGTGGTTTGCACACCTGTTTTGATCATACATCACTGTAAAGTGCTACTTTACTACTTTTTGCATTAGGAGTAATAGATGTCAAAATTACCTCATAGTGGTTCTAGGTAAAAACACTAATTTTTTTTCTCTTTCATTCCAGAATCCTAAAAATGCATGAGATGATATATAACACACTTCAGAAAAGTCATTGATTGGGAGATATAGGGTTTTTACTGTAGTCAGAGTTATATGCATATTAATAGGTAAAAGAGGTCAAAATTACCTCATGGTGGTTCAAGTGTTAAATGGGCTCATGAAGAGCCAATGTGTTCCTAACCCGTCAGTTCAATACCTACTAGTAGGGGATTGGTGCACTTTTTTTGGATTGGTAAGCTTTTTAAGCTAATACTAGCCACTCGCTTACGGATGTGGTTAAACTTCACCAAGCGGTGCCAAACAAAGTCATATTACAGTGTTGTTAGTGTAAACACTTACCCACAGCTGCAGTCAAGCGTATCGCAGGTAAAGCTATGTCCATATCGAATAAATAGAAGATACAACGGCTCGACTCCACTAGAGACTCTCGTAACCATAGTGACATGTCAATTAAATCTCTGTCTGTATCTAAAGCCTAAGTTTGGTGCCTGCCCCAAGACCGACGTGGCTTGTAAAAGAGTTATATTTTTAAAATAGTGAAACACTGATTAGCCACATTATTCAAGACTCCTGTAAGTACAGTGGTACCTCGCATAAAGAACTCTTCTGACAACAAAAAATTCTTATACCGAAGAAAAAAACTGCAAAACATGTCCCTCGAACAATGAAAATTAATAAGGTTAATGAACAGTCACTTCTGGGTCTTGGCGAAGTTAACAACCATTAGCCAAGCTAACTCAGGCAGTCACTTCCGGCAGCTGTCCTGTCCGGTTAGACGCAGCAGCAGCCCGTCGCCTCCGGATAAATCACTGCCGTCCTCCTTCGGCACAGTTATGGACGTGTGCAGTGTC
>JAQQAE010009598.1:0-14521 GCA_029823295.1 Pseudamia nigra
GCCATTTTGGGGTCTTTACACACACAAATGGTGCGGGACTTGACTGGAATTACTCGTTATCGTTCTTACCGCTGTTATTTCTGCGACGCCCCCTGCTTACGGTAGCCACGATTAACCAATATTAGTCCATATATAAGGCGCACTGTCATCTTTGGACAAAATTGAAGGCATTTAGGTGTGCCTTTATAGTGCGGAAATTACGGTAATTCAAAGCACAGTTTCCCAGACATTTTTGTCCGAATAAAGTCATTTATTATCCCCTAAACCAACCTTAAAAAATCCACGTAATATTGCATTTTACATGTACAGGACATTTAGATATATATGAATGCACATTGATCTTCTTTTGTTCAGGTTTGATGTAATGTGAATACCATTTGTTGTATTAAAGGAACAAAACAATTTGCAAGATAATAAATAAAGGTGACTAAAAGTCATTAAATAATGAAGACAATGGACAAAAATCATGCACAAATATAAAAATGAACAGACTGATAAAGACAAGGACAAAACTAATAAACAAAGTGAATAACATAATTAAGAAAATGAAAAAATAATCAAGAAAATGAATGAAATTGATCAAGCAATACAAAATGGAACATATTCAAGGAAGGGAACAAAAAAAGACAAAATATTTACAGAAATATTGTGAAAGTTAACAATAATTAGCAAAATAAGAAGACAAAAGCAGACAAAAATGTACAAAAATCAACAAAATCACCAAGAACATGGAAAAAACCTGAATTAAAAATACGGTAAAATGAGTAGGATAAGAAGAAAATGAACATCAAATGAGCAGAAATATGAAAAATGACCAAAAATAAGTGATATTGTGTAAAAATATCAAGAATAAAAAAACTGAACCATAATAAAAGGCTCTGCAACCTAAATTTGGATACCAGAGTAACAGTAACCACAGCCATGTCACAGGTTCCCATTGAAGCCACTGAGTGAAACCATTAGCTGACCTGCAGCATGTGGAAGTATTCAGACTGTGTGATGGCCCCTCCCATGTGAAGACCCCATCACGCCAATCAACAGCAATTAAGTTCATCAAAGCTGTGTTTAGGAGCATCGAATAACTGTGTCCTTTGTTGTGTGTTTCCAGCGCATCGCTTGATGAGATCACAAATCATGACATGATGTAGAATTAATGGGCATCAGCCACAGCGTCAGACTGATGTATCTGACAGTGTAATGCCACTGACGGCCACTAGATGCCACTTTCAGTAGACTGTAATTCAAAAGAGTCAACTTCTGTTCTGAAGGAAGGAATGTATTGGGGGGTGGGTGAGAAGTCTTTGAGGCTTTGTGTTCACCTTGTGCTGGTTTTATTCAGGTGGGCTTTTACAGCTTCTATTCATCTAAATGAAAAGAAAAAATGTTTTTCCTCCTGTCCCGTTCGCTTTGGTACACTCCCTTGACTAATGAGCACTGCTTCGTGCCTGGTGTCTAAGTGGGACAACAATTAATGGGACTAGATCTTGCAATCCCGTTTCATTCAGCGCAGTACCTGCCTTTAGTTATTTTTGCATACTTGCATGGTTTTGCATCATCTTAGCTGACTGCTTGCTGTTTTTGGGAAATTTTAGGAGACATCGTCAGCAGGAAACCTCAGAATCATCGGGTATTTCGACCATTACTACTGGACTCCCCCATCTGAGGAAGGCAGCTCTGGCCTTGATCAGTTTTCAGGTTGTGTCCTGTGCCTAATGGCAGACTTTTACAGCTTCTGTTTAATGAAAAAAAAGAATGAAAAAAATGTTTTCTTGATGTATATTAATAATTGTGGTAGTTTGTTGCATTTAAGAAGTTTAATTAACGAGACCATCATAAAATTTTGCTTATCAAATGTTAGAATTAGCTTTCATATATCCACCTGGCCCATTAGTATAACTTTGCCGTTGTTAGCATTATTTTAGTTTTGCATTGTATTGTCTGTTGCAGGCTAAAGCTAGTTACGTAATGTTTATAACGTGCTGTGACAAAAGTGTTTGCCCCCTTCCTGATATCTCACTTTTTTGTATACTTGTCACACAAATATTTCAGATCATCAAAAAATGTTAAATAACTTTAAGAAAACACAAGTAAACACAATGCAGTTTTTAAATTAACATTTTTATTTTTGGGGGGTGGGGGGGTCCAAACCTACATGGCCCTCTGTGGAAAAAGTGCTTCAGAAACAAATGAGAAACAACGAAATTGGGGTCTGTCAGTCTGTAACAGGTTACAAAACAATTTCTAAAGCTTTGGGCTCAATTGAACCACTCTGAGAGCCATTATACACAAATGGTAAAAACATGGAACAGTGGCAAACCTTCCCAGGATCTTCTCATAATTTCCCCAGGAGTGCAGTGACGACTCATCCAAGAGGTCACAAAAGACCCCACAACAACAACCAAAGAACTGCAGGCCTCCACCATAAGAAAGTGACTGGGTGCAAAGGAAAACATCTTAGAATTGACCAAAAAGAACATAAAGGCTCATCTCAGTTTTGCAAGAAAACATCATAATGATCCTCATGACTTTTGGTGTGATGATCTGGGGCTGTTTTGCTGTTTCAGGACCTGGAAGACTTGCTGTTGTAGATGGAATATGAATTCTGCTGGCTACCAAAAAATCCTGAAGGAGAATGTCCAGCCATCTGTTTGTGCACATGGGTTCTGCAGCAGGACAATATTCCAAAACACACCAGCAAGTCCATCTCTGAATGACTTAAGAAAAACAAAATAAAGACTGTGGTGCGGTCTAGTCAAAGTCCTGACCTGAATCCTATTGAGATGCTCTGGCATGACCTTAAAAAGGCAGTTCATGCTCAAAATCCCTCCAAATACTAATAAATAAATAAAATACTCATTGCCAGTTATTGCATGTGCTTGAGTGCAGTTGTTGCTGCTAAGAGTGGCCCAACCAGCCATTTATGAAATGCATGTGTGATTACATCAATCAAAAACTTTAAATCTTTAGTTGATTTGTTCCATAATGGAGTGTTATTACATAATTTGTTATCCCAAGACCTTAAAGCAGAACCCCATTAATGAGTGATATCAGAGTAGGTACAGTATGTCACTGCTTTCATACAGTCATAGGCAGGACAGGGGAATGACAGAGAAAACCGATGCATATACTGTATGTACCATTTCTGGAGAATATTCTGTCTGTGCTGTTAAAATTACTTCACACCTACTGCACTGAGCTTTAATTATAAACCAACCCTTGATCAGTTGTTTCTAACTAAGGCCACAGCATATGTCATTTGACAGAAGCCCTTCATGTCTTCATAGGGTTTTTATTGTGAAAGCCATTTTGTCCGCCTGAGCTATGAATGGACAAATGTAAATAATTATACTTCAATTCTAGAGGGATGACTGTGTAGAATTTCTAAAAGTAAACCTGCACAAATACCTGCATTATGCTTCACTGACATGGACACATGAGGCATCAAGTTCATCAAGTAGGTTCATTTTCTTTTCTTTTTACAACAATATTTCTTACTGGATCTTTTAAGCAGACAAAGTATAGGTAGGGAATGTTTCTTTTTGCTGGACATGTTTCGCCTGACTATCGTCTTCCTCAGAAGCTCCATCAGACCACTGTGACATGTTGCTTTTCACACCCTGGAAGATCAGCTGATAAGCAACACATCATAGCAGTCAGATGACACCTCTGAGGAAGATCACAGGTATCGATCTCCACATGTCAAGGTAAAAAGAAAAATGCCCTACCTATATATTGTCTGATTAAAAGAAATAGTAAGACATATTCATCAACCTTAATTTTTTTCCTTGACTCTACAACTGACTAGGCTTTATGTCATTCACAGCAGCTTCTTAAAAACCGTACTAAAGCGTTTTTGTAGATCATTTAGTCCCATTTTCATCTTCCTTTTAAAAACTCCCACACTGAAACCTGTATTTTCTGTGTTTTTCCTTTAAGTGCTTTATGTGCATTTATTTCACTGTTGTCAACACCATCTTTGGTGAAGACATGTAAACATTTTAAAAGCAGCATCATTAGTGTGTCGCTGGTGGAACACAGGCCTGTAAAAAGGTGAGGTCATGTTTGACTCCACAGTTATAGCTGGTGATCTGGTTTAAATGCCAGCAGTTGGGCCAGTATGTGAAACTGTACTTATTTTCTGTAGTAATACTGCAGAACTCTAGTACTGCAAAAAGCACTGGATTTGTGGAATACTGTAGATTTTCCTATGTCTCATTAAATCATAAAATTCATGACAATGCATTAATCCTACTTTATGTTGTGGGTTTTATGCTTTCAACCTCCTTTAAATGAATTTAAACATTTAGTGGAGTGCAACTGATGTGGGTAACACCAGATAAAGATATATGAAAATACAAATGGAAGATGTGAGCATCTTCCAGTGGATGAGTTGAAATCAAGGAAATGTGTTTATATATATATATAGAAGAAAACACGCAATAATTCAAATTCAGAGCACAAATAATTAAGATGAACTAGCAAAAATGTAAATCTAATCAACAGATTATTAAAATCATAAGATCAAAAAAATGCAAAAAATGATAAAGTAATGCAGAAAATAAAGATAATGTCTACAGAAAAAATCAAAAGCATGATAAAGGAGACAAGCAAAACAATCTAGATAAGTAAAGGTCATTTTAAAAAGAACAAAAACCATGAACAACATAATCCACAAATTAAAGAAAAATGAGCAAAAGGGAAGCACATATGTCAAATGACAAAACTGAAATGAAAAATTAACAAAATTTCCAAGAAAATGAAGAAAATACTAAAGTAACGTCAAGTTGAACAAAAATGAAGTTGTTTTGAATTTTTGTCATTTGTGACAAGTCATACCAAACATAACCTAAAAATTCATTAGTCCCACTAATTAAAACATTAATCACTCTATATACCCTTACAGAAGCAGCTAAATAAGTGTTATGACATGGGACCTTTAAACTGAAGTTAAAGGGCTGCATTGTGCAGCTGCAACTGAAAATAAAGAGGGATGGTTTTTATGGCTTTTATGGAAAACAGTGCAAAAGTATGGCTTAAGTACCACATGTGAAAGTGACACATTTTCACTCGTCACTTTAGCCAGACGTGTATTCACAGTAGCATGGAGCGTATGCTTTACTTTTCCCATATACGTTGGACAAATACATGTGTAGTGCAGTGAAACAGCCTATAATCAGTGGAAACATATGGTATATTGTAATCATAAGGGTAGTAAATAGAGATGTGTAGAAAAGGATCCGGAGAAGCTAAAGCCTCAAGCAGAAGGTGCCCTTATGTACGCTCAATAAAATGGAAGTTGCCATTAATTCACCTTGAATAAAAGAAATACAGCTTTTACTTAGTAAGTACCGGGGAGGTTTGAGGCTGAAAGAATGCTTCAGGTTGCACCGTTACCATCAACACCGGCTCCCAGAATCCCTCCCTCGTGCAATCCCCATTACTGACACCAAGTTTGTGGTGGAAATTTGAACCAACGTTCTGAGCCATGTGCTTGTCTTAAGTATACATTGATTTACAGTTAGAGCTGGACCAGTCTCCATTATGGTCAAACCCAAGACGGACCACAATCAACCCAACATGGTCTTTTACAAACAGTTGGTCATGTAAACTGAACATAAGGAGAAGTAAATCACTTCTAATCACATAGGAGTATGTTTCTTAAAGCTGCAGTACGTAACTTTTTTATCATCATAATTGTTGAAACTGACACTAAATTGTGGTAGTAGGACATTAATGCAGTCATATGGAGGCGTCACATTGCGAGTCTGCAATATCCTGGACAACGCAAACAATCCACGCTCACTGTTCATATTCACTCTAGTATCCGTTTCTGCCCGACACACGCTGCCACATGCTCACAGCTACAAGCACACACACACACACACACACGCACACACACATGCCAACCACTTACTCACCTCCATCCGTTGTATTCAGTTCTGCCCCACTTTTGGACTCTACACAACCATTTCCCCTCCAAAACGTCACATAGTAGCAAACATACACCTCCACACACATCCACTGTGACTTGTCACAAGGTCCAAATACTGCTGACGTCACATATGGTGTTGTGAGCGGGAGTTTTAAAGGTTACATATACACACATCACTGGTTACATCAATTATTCAACCAAATTTCCAGTCCAGTCGATGGAAGAAAAAGCCTTGGATACTATGACGTGGATGACTGAGAATCTTCACAGATATTCAATTAAGACTGTAAAAACATGTCATTCAAATCATAGAACAACCCAAATTTGAATCCATTCATTGTTGGCATATTAATTTACTGGTTCATGGTGGTGCATGCTGTGACAATGTCATGAATTGTTAATTTTGTGTATGTTTCCCTGTTTAGTGGGAGGAGCCTAGTGGTTTTAAAAAGGGCTCCCACGAGGGCTGAGGGTTGTACCGGGAAATCCACTGTAAATATCTGCACTGGTTTGGGATTTTTGCCACCTTTTTGTCAAGTTGTGAACTGCACAATAAGTTCACTGGACTCAATTTTGCCAACTTTGCAATTTTTTTTTAAGCCTTGGAGGAGTAACCCTCACAGGAGGGAAAAATGGCTCCTTTTGCATCACCGACAGTCTGTAATAATTTTTTCAAAACTACACAGCGCCTCCACCGCACCCCTTCAATTCTACCATCAAGCGATAAGGGTAGCGTTAGCAGGCTCTCAGTCATTCTCATGCACATGCTTGAGGTTCAAAGGACCCACAGAGCTAAATTACTAATTTCTCCTTTAGCTATGGCTTACATAACAAGAACGAGTAAGAAGAAAACAACAGCAGTTAGTCAGAGCTGGCACCTCCAGTTATGTGACCGGTGCTTGGACGTGGTTGCGTCCCGTGTCAGAACACAGGTCACGGAGTACCGGAGACGAAGGCTCTGACAGCTGTTGCTCCTGGTCAGATCCGGCACCTCTGGTCCTCTGGTGACCAGTGGTCAGATGTGGCTCTGACCAGCTGCTTATCAGCTCCAGGTCATGGAGGACCAGATGCTCCGACCGGGAGCTGATCAGCATCCAGTCAGCCTTCACCTCTGGTCATTCCTTGACCCGTGTTCTGACACAGAACCCGAGCGACTCTGGTCACATAGGACAGGACTTGCAGGCTGTGACCAGCAGCCAGTCAGAATCCACATCAAAACACCAATCATGGAACATCCTTCCTCCATGACAGGAAACCATGCAGTCAATGTAACGTTAGGTTTATTACACTAATTCTACTGATCAGCACAGTTCAGTTTTGTGACTGTTCATTTTCCTCTCATATGTATGTGTTTGTTTCTTTTTTCTTTACTTTTTATATAAAGAGTGCAAGGCTGTTGTTTTATAACAGTAATAAAAGCATCGTGATATGATAAGTAATGACTGTTGGTCTTGGTCAGATACAGTACGTTTACTCCCGCGGTTGCTCCAGAGATTGTTGTCGTACACTGAATGGTGCACGCACGTTGAAGAAGGAGAAGCTTAGGAGAAACAGGAGAAAATTTTGTACTGCAGCATTAATTTACACATTCCTGAGTCAGTGTTAATTTTCCATAGTGCTATGGACATACGTCATTAGACGCAGGTCATAAGTTTATAGGTTTCCATGATGAAGACACTTTAATACATATATTGATTAAAATACTCATATTAACATTTTCATTAAAATATTACCAAGATAAGAAATATTTGATCAGTTAAGAATAATGATAACATAAGAAACAGAGGGACTAGGTATGATGGGGAATATACTGTACAAACTGGGGAATCTCTGCTCACCAAGAAAAACTTAGGAGGGAGATGCAGAAGAATAAGAAATTCTCCTCTTGGCCTGTGCACATTGGTCAAATGAAGTCCTGTTCCAAATAAATTATGACTATATCCAACAAGTGGCAATTCATCCCACAGTGGAAATACATACAGTAGAACTGGGCAGAGCTTAGTGAGATATATGAACATATTCCTACCCACTGACTGCAGATAAAGTCGGCTGTTTGTTGTTTAAACACATAATGCTCTCACTCTTTCTGTGCTTCATTTTTGTATCAGTCAACAAATCATGGTTCTGTCTTCACTAGAATAGCACTGCCAACATTTAATAATTGACATAGGGAATTTAAAGGAGTATTCAGTCTTAATTTATGGCCTTTAACTATCCTAAGATTCTTTACATTGTAGTTGATGTACAGTGCTGACAGCCAAGAATATTTCTTTTGGCATTTGTGCAGCATTAACAGGCCAATGAAACATTTTTATTTTCCACAGCTAACACTGATTCATATGCAAGAGATTGTAAACAGTCTTGCAATGTGCCAAAATGTCCTTCGCCATATGATCTGGCAGATCTGTATTGCATTTGCTGTTTTTATCTTTTCAAATCTAGCTCATGTTATTTCATTTGGGACATTAAAGGCCAAGGCGTGTGTTTCCGTTGAACATTAGAGAGATGGATTTAGATGTTGCTGAGAACGATGCTTTCTGTCTGTCTTAATGGCTTAAATTTATGAGAGGAACCAAAATATTGAACTGAATGAGAAAGGGAACAAAAATGGAGAAAATAATCTGCAAAATGCACTAAAATCAACAACAAATGAACAAAATAATTAAGAAAAATGACAAGAATGGACAAAAAATACCAAAATCATTAAGAAAATAAACACAAATTAACAAAATGATTTAAAAATGAACAAGAATTGGCAAACTAATCCACAACATGCACACAAATTAACAAAAATTAAGCAATTAAATGAGCAAAATCATCCAAAAAATGAACAAAATTTAAAAAATAAAATAAGAAAACAAAATCATTCACAATATGGACAAACAGTATGTGCAAAAATAAACAAAATGATCTACATGATAGAAAATTTTATTCATTTTGATTTAGTGATTATTTTGTTCATTTTGATGTGTTGTCTACTTATTTATTTTTCTCATTTCTGATTTTTTTGGTTCATTATGTGTATTTTATTATTTCCTTGATCACTGTTCACTTTTTAAATTATTTTTCTGAATTCTGAAGTTGGACTTATTATTTAACAATTTTGTTTGTTTCTCCTCATTTTTCTGGTTATGCAGTGCATTTTCTTGGTTGCTTTGTTTATTTAGTTTGGTTTCTTGATTATTTATGTTCATTTTGCACGTCGGCCTAATTATTTTTTAATGTTTTTATTCTGTTGAATATTCAGTTTATTTTTAGTAATTTTCTTAATTATTTTGTGTATTTTCACTCATTTCTTTGATTATTTCATTCATTTGTGCTCATTTTGGTCATTTTACTCATTTCCTTAATTATTCTGTTCATTTTAATTCATTTTCTTGATTATACTGTTCATTTTTTACTGGTTTTCTTTTTTTTTGTCACTCTTTTTATTGAATATTTTGCTCGTTTTTTTCTCATTGTCCCCACACTGCTCTGCATTTTGCCACATTTTACCATCCTCCGCTTGTGCACTGACTGCTTTCATTCCATTTCACTTGAGGTTTGACTTTAAATTATGATAAGAACATCAACAAGATGCAAAAATGCCAGCCGGAGTAGCATAGTTTGACAGTGAGAGTCAGTGCTGTCGGTGCATGCGCGGCGTCAGACTGGGAGTGACTGACAGCAGCAGTTTCTGGAAGAGCAAAGTGAGAGAGATTTGTGTCACAGATTACAACTGACGGGGCTGTTATTTCATGCTTATGGGTTGGAATTCTTCCAGCTCAACAAACTGCCTTCAGTGAACTTTTAGCCAAATCCAGACCCACTATCCAGAAGAAAAACACAAGAAGCTACTATGCTACAAGGAGATGTAAAGCAAGTTAAAAGGATCCATGCAGGCTTTATACTGGTTTTTGTGTTTGATGGGTAGCTGCTCAGCGGAGAAAATTAGCATGTGCTTATGTATTTACTGTGAAGTTTTTGCTAGAGTCTTGTGCTGGGAGATAGTGATTTATTGATGTTAGTCGGCTCCTTTTCTAAACTAATAGTGGTTTCCGTTGTCTACATCCATGGAAACAACCATAATACAAAAACTTCACTGTAGAAGATTCCTGACAGAGACGCTGAGTCCAGCTCACTGTCTTCCCCTTTCTTCTGGAGTAATGGGAAAAAAAATCAGAAAAAAATGTATTACATTTAATGGAAGGAGACATATAATATTTATTTATTATTTGAAATACACTATTATTTACTCATACCATGTTTGATAACTTTATGTCACAAAAATCACACTTTGTCACAAAAATAGTGAAATACCAGTTAATTTTGTGTGAAACCTCATTTCCACTTCATGTGGTGAACAGTACCAAAAACCGAATGAGCACTTCCTTGGTAAATATGACCTCAGTCTTTGAGAATTAAGTACTAAAAGAGATGACAATCATTAGAGGTCTGTTTACGTTGAGCTACAGAGACAATTGAGCAGCTCTATGCAGACTGTGGACAGACAATCTTACAAAAGGGTCATGTATACAATTTCCTGTTTGTAGTCTTTATAATTATTTTCACAGTCTTATATCTCAATAGTTTTACCACCACATGCACATTGTTCATATGCAAAATTGCCTTTTAAAATCACAAACGTGTAAATGATGATCCAGGCAGAATCAAAACAAATGTCTTTAATTTGAGTTTTTTTTTCCCAAAGTTCACTCCCATGGATCAAAACCAGGATGGGCCTTTAAGGACTAAGTCACTTAAAGGCCCATTTATGCTCTACGCTAAGTTTGCATACGCATACAGAGGGGCCATTCCGTCCGGTCTCTGTGCACATTACGTACCAAGTTTGGTACTTTCTTGATGAGCTCATGGATGAGTACCTTGAGGTAGAAAACGGAGCAGTACCACCGGAAGTCGTGGGGGCAGTGTTGCACAGTATAGTTCTTGTGGCAGAAGCAGAAGAAAAAGAACAGAACGCACCATAAACACTGAAAGATTAACAAAAATGGCTCAACTTTTTGAGGAGAGACTGTGCCATAGACTATATAGTATATTAGTGTCATCTTGGACAACGTCTTGGAGCCAAAAACAGGATGCAGCCATATTTGTACGAATAGTGGGGGTGCCAGCAGAGCGTAGGGAAAGCTAACTAAGTGCTAACCTATGAACGCACTAAACCTTCACCGAGCAGTGTTAGACAAAATTATATTACAGTGTTGTTAGTGTAAACATTTACCCACAACTGCAGTCGAGTGGATCTCAGGTAAAACTATGTCCATATTGAATAAATCGAAGATATGAAGGTCCAACTCCACCGGCAACACTAGTTTCTATGGCAACATGTAATCAAACCCCAGCACAGCAGTGATATGTTGGATTATTTGCCGTAATATCTTAATAAATGGAGCAAAAGGTTAAAGATGGACCAGATCAATTATTAGAGGGTCGAAATTAACTGTTTGAGAGAAAAATGACTCATGACAAAAAAATTTCCACTATTATTTTCAGGCAGAAAACTCCATGTACCTCCACACTAGAGGATAGATGAACTCCACACTGCCCACTAGTGGATGTATTGTGTACATCCACGCCAACGTAAAGCACGCATTGGAGTATAAATGCCAGCGAACTTTGACAACACTTGATACTCAACACACTTGCGTCGAGTATAAATGGGCCTTAACACTGCAGCGGAGTGGCTGGGCTTGTTTCCAGAATCTTTGGTCACATTTAAAAATAAGACTTAAAATGCAGGATATCACCTTCACTGCACAGTCTGGACAAGTGCAACGGTGAGGGTGGGTGAACTATTTATAGCGAGAGCAGTTAATTCAAAGCAGTGGGTCCCATTTTTAGAACTGGGGGGTTATGCTGACAGGCTACGTTAAAACTAAGTCAAATGCATGAGTTGGAACCAAGATAAATATCCTTGCCAGTCTTATTGTAATCTGCTAACTACAATTTAAGCTGCCTGGAAAAATTCCATCAGATATACCTGTATTAGCCCACAAATTTTTACAGTAGAGCAATAATTTACAAAATGAAAATGAGAAGGCTATGGATCCAAATAAGGCATATTAGACCATAGTGACCCCTGGGAAAAAATAGTGCATTAGTTTTTCTGGAGAGAATTTGACACCATTGGAATGAATGCCAACTGGGACTGACTCCTTAGGATTTTTTTTTTTTTTTTTTTTTTGGAGCAGCAGCTCACAACTTCTGTACTGACTTGAGCTTAAAGCTGTAGTTGTTACCACCTGGTGAACGTAATCACCTCAACAGATGTTGCTCCACTAGAACAGAAGAATGTTGACATACTTCTTTCTATACATGTAGACAAGTGCAATTCAAATGGAATCCATTGGCAGCGGATAAGAGACTCTAGGAAGCAGAATTTATTGGGAATCATTAGAAACATAAATGAAAAATGAACCATTTGGCTAATATATCTTTTTCCATGATTACTTTTTGTAGAGTTAAAGGTTAAAAGCACTGATGAATAACTGCTTCAGCATGTGTAGATAACACACCATAGCTGAGCTGAGAAGGAAAATTAAATGTTTAGATTGTCACGTTCATCCAGTGCCCTGGTTAGAATGACAGGAAGATTGCATTTCCAGATTGCAGGGTGTTTTCTGAAGCTCCGGGCTAAATAACCAATTAGGTCTGTCATCAGCAACATGTAATCATCTCCCTCTGTAATCATAATGGAAGACAATCTAATCTGCATCTATCATTTTTGGACATGTTACACATTTAAAAGTAGGTCACTTAAATATTTCTTTATTTTAATGTGATGAAATTAAGAAATGCAAATACAGTATTTTTCATCTTTTGAAACCTGAACATGAAGAGACCACTCCAAAGAAAACCTCCTGAATGTGGTCAAGAGGCAAATTAAACAAACCTGAGCTGTTTGCTCTTTGCTTGAGGAGGGGCATGAAATACTAAAGCCAACAGTCTGATAGGTGGAGAACGTAATAATCTGCATGGTCCTGTGGGGGAAAATTACAGTTAATCCAAGGAATGTGGTTTTCCTTCTGTTGACTGGAGGAAATTTGGTTTGAAGATGTTTCGCTACCTGTCCAGGAAGCTTCTTCAGTTCTGAAGAAGACAGAATTTAGAAGAGGATTTTAAAATGGCAGATTCATTCTTTACTATACAAGATTATGGCCCAAAATGTTGGATAATTATCATGATAAATATCAGTTTGAGTTAAAAAGTTTAAGGGACAATGTTTGAAAGACAATGCAACCGGTACAAAAAGATGAAAAAGGTATAAAAAAAAAGTGAAATATAAAATATACAACTTCACCAAAGACATGTTAATTTTTTTAAAAAGAAGATGAACATCATGTATGACACAAAAGACAAAAATAAATAAAAAGGCACCAAAAAGTATAAATAGTGTAAAAACTCAAGGTCAAACACAAGGTAAAAGACAAAAAAAGCAATGAGACAAAATTACATACCGTATTTTCCGGATTACACGTCGCATTTTTTTGCATAGTCTGGCTAGGGCAGCAACAGATATACTGGAGCGACGAACATATAAAAATATTTCAAGTATTGGGTGTTTGTCACACTGACAGCCGCTAGACGTCGCACTAGGCTTGTGTACCTGCATCTGTATTACTGACAATTTAAAATGTAGACGTTACCGGTAACAACCATACCTGCCATCAGCTTAACACCAAACATGTTGATGCCATCATTACCCGGTGAGGCGGGGAGGCCAGCCGCCAGCCGCCAGCTCTCGCTTCTGGCATCAAGCGCGTTCCCGGAACAAATGTGAGCTGTCCTCCAGAACGGCTAACACTGTACACGGTTTTTTCTTCTTCATTATGCATTTTTTGGCTCGTGTGACTAACATTCCGGAGTGACATTTCACCCAGAAAATAAGGTAAATGTGTTCAAGATATAAAAATGTGCACAAAAACAAAAATTGTGCAATTGAGAAAAAAGATTTTTAAAATGTCTTCAGGATGCAAAAAGACAAAAATGACATCAAAAAGTGATTTCTTCTTATTATTCTTATGATTAAAAGACAAAATAGATGAAAATGACACAAAAAGTAAGATTTTGATTTTGTATTTTTTAAACACTGCACAAAAAGATAAATACATAAAGAGCATGTGAGTATTCAAGTGACATTATTATTAATTATTTTTCAATGCAGCATAATGATGAGTATTGACATATTTCCCAGCTCTTACGTACATAGGCATGTGCTTGTAAATCTGAATGTTTGTCATTTTCACCAAGAGCGTCAGTTTGATTTGGACAATTTTAACATTTTTAGTCAGGCCTCCTGCAGATTGTGAGCATTGCATACTACATGTTCTGTGTTCTGGTGAGTGTTAATCTGAGGCATTGGTGGCTTTTCAACATACAGTAGGTTTCTTAATTTTTAGCAAAGCAAACAAAATAGAGCAATATGATAAAGAACGTGGGAAAAAAGAACCAAAAAAAGCAACAAAATGAACAACATTCGACAAAAAAATGTACAAAATGATCAAGAAAATAAATAAAACAGGACAAACTAAGAAAGAAAATGAACTCAATTTAAAAAATAATGGAAAATGTAGCAAAAATGAACAAACTGAT
>JAQQAE010009599.1:0-14519 GCA_029823295.1 Pseudamia nigra
TTATAAGGCGCAGTGTCATATTTGGACAAAATAGACGGCGTTTAGGTGCGCCTTATAGTGCGGAAAATACGGTAACTCTATTTTGGTCAATTTGGACGTAACACCAGAGTAGTTTAGATGAACTTTACATCTCCAGGGTGTTTTTTTATTATTTTGTAGAGTTTCTTAATTATTTTTTCCTTGTATATTTGAGATATTTTTGTCATACATGTTCATTATTTCTTTGTCGTTATTTTGTTTATTTTCTTTTATTATTTCTTCGTTTGTTGATTAGTGTATTGATTTGCTTGTTTTGTGCATTTTTCTCTTCATTTTTGTTCATTTTTTTAATTTTTCATTTTGTCCATTTTTTTTTATTTTTTTTGTTCCAAGTACTTATGTTTTTTATTCTTTTGGGTTTTTTTTTATTTATTTATTTAAATCAAAATAAGCCAAGTGATTATAGCCTTCAGTCTCATATGATGATCTTTCACATTTAAAGGGCGCAATACAACAACAGTTACTGTACATTTAGTAAGTTTGGTTCCCAAGGACACATCAAGTTCATATATTGAGTTTTGAGCTGGGAGTTTTTGGGAACCGTGGGTATATTGGATGCAGATTTTTGAAACTTGCCAGTCTCATGTATGACCATATTAGACTATTTGCTAGAAATGGTTCTACAAAAACTTAGGAAACAGGGACTAGTCGTGTCTTCAGTCCTACAGTTTTAGAAACATGATGCATCAGGATGTAGCTGTTTCACAATTTACAGCCTTTATTTCAGATGGAAACAGTCATGGTCAGGCTTGGTGCACAACAAACTCCCCAGATCAGTGGAAAAGACATTTATCAAAATGGTCATAACAGTTTGGTTACTGACCACAGCAGGTGTGTCTGTGATGTTTGATGCTGGACCTTTTTCCTGTTGACACAATTAAATGTGTACATTTTGTTCTTCACAGATGCCAGCAAACCTCATGTCATTTGAATGAGAGCAGATTTAATCAGCGGGACATAAGTGTGCCAAAGCCATTTGTTTGGAGGAAAAAAATGAAGGAGCGCAGCAGAACACTGAAGAACACTCTTTGGTACTTGGATGTGTGACTGCACATGGATTAAGTGTAATGTAAAGTGAAGAAATCTGTGAGGTTGCTCTTTGTTTCTTTGCTCTGAGTTTCCTTGTTCACTGTTATTTGTTATGCTGCTATAAACATGTGAGCAAGCACATAGTGTTTTGGCCCATGTTGGGTTTCTGCTTGGGTGAAAAGCTGCATCAGTGCTCGGACGTGGTCAACAGTGTTAGCTGACTGATGGCGACCTTTTGCAGACCAGTGTTATGTGGACTTCAAGTGGAGCACGGGTTTGGAAAGTTGAAACTGAGTAACTAATATTGCCAAGAAAAGGATACTTTTTGTCAAGAAAGGTGAAAGACTTTGTTTTTTCTGCATTTCAACATCATATCAAGGAGGAAGTCACAACGTCCATCAAAACTCACGGGCTGAGAGAATATCTAGTTCATGAACGCCGAACCATGAGGAGCAGCCCTGTCTGAAGACGTCATCATGCCATTAATGAACACACGAGTCATCAGCCTCCACCGTGTCGCATCACGTTCAGCCCTGTGAAATGCAGCCGGACTGAGTTTGTTCTAAAAAGACAGAACTCGTCATTGTACCAGAACGATAAGGAACCACTACATTG
The DNA here is from genome assembly GCA_029823295.1 of Pseudamia nigra. Lineage (NCBI taxonomy): Eukaryota > Metazoa > Chordata > Actinopteri > Kurtiformes > Apogonidae > Pseudamia > Pseudamia nigra. Next base: position 1,684 of record JAQQAE010009599.1, read on the forward strand.
CTTTGTTGAAGTGTGTGAAATGAAGACGCAGCCCTGGATCACCTGTCCACCTCATGTTACCTCAGCAGGTTTACAGGGGCAGTGAGGAATGTTTTCTACAGAACAAAAGTCAAACACCATGAAAACAGTCCAGAACAAGGTGAGAACTCCAGCCCTGTATGATGGAGTCGGCCAGCTCTCGTCTGCACCAGTACGTCAAGATGTTGGGCAAAACGCAATTTACCATTAGCTTTCAACAATCTCATGTGTGTAAATACTGTATTTATTTGTAAAAGAGTTTATTTTTTGACAATTGGTCATTTAAGGGAAACGGTACGATGGATCGTGTTTAAGAGGAGGCTGCGTGTCCGAGAGCCACCATAAAGCTTGGTCTGACTCGATATCTCCAACAAAAGGAATCCAGGAAAAGGGAAGGCACTGTTAGCGTTGGTACTGCAAAGAAGTTGCTTCAGAAGCAACAATGTTTGTTCTATTTAAAGGGTCATTCTGCTGACATACAACTTGGATCTTATTTTTTTTATTTTTTTGGTCTGAAGTAAAGTATTCAAAGAGGTCATTGCTGTGGTTGGCAAACGTGGCAGAAACTGAGGTGCCAACCGTGAGGTGAGCATCGTCCCGTTGTCCTCAACAAAACCCAAACGTGTTGTTCCTCAGCTGTTAGATTATGGAATAGGCGAAGCTTTCACAGAAGCTTATCACAAGTATGTTTTTGTTTCGTGAGATAATTGTGCCAAATGAGTACCTCATTTATGATTTTTGAACCACCGATTATAAAGATGATCTAAATAAATCAGGAAGATTCCAAACTGTACACTTTAAACTTTGATGAAAACATAAAGTCTAACCTGCTGCTAATTTAACCTGTAAATAATAAATTATGAGTATTAGGCTGTATTGCCTTTACTGTGCATCTAATCTGGGCTGAGTCTTGTTAGTATTATTTAAATGAATTATGCATATACATTACCCTACCCCATATATGACACCAGTTCAGCGTGTTGATGATTCATGTCGTCTGTAGACTTGGACTGTACTTGTTAGTAAAACTCACATAAAAGCTTCAGAACTACAAGTACAAGTGCTCATTTCCAGATTTCCACAGTCGCTGCCACAGCCTGAACCCAGAGGATCGGTAGGAAGTGGCTGAGCATGAAAAACAAGTGTAGACCTTCTGACATGCATGAACGCCGATAAACAGACTGGAAACAAACCTTCATGTTAGTCAGAAAAATCTAGATGAAAGTACAAAATGATGAAACTCTCATCATCATAGCTGCAAGGTTTTGTTGGGAATTACTGCAAAGTCTGAACATTGGGCTCCAAATCCAGGTCTTGTAGATAATTTGGTTAAACTGTGTTAATCTGGTTAAGTCCGTGTTCAACACTCCGGGTCTGATGATGCCTTCACTAATAGAAATAATGACCAAAAATGGTGAAAGTAAGATCCAGGTTGTAATAAACCGTAACTATCCCTTAATGGTGAATACAACTCAGCAAAATGAACATTTATTTAAGCGTTTACTAATAGATGTCATATTTCTAAAGTTTCCCTATTGTAAGTCATTGTAACTGCCAGTCATTTATGATAGAATCGTAACAAAAACATCACTGAAAACCATCGCTCACCAACATCAATCAGGTTTAGTTTCATGCGCTTTGTTTGCCATTTTGAACTGCACTCAAGTGGACGAATAGTCACAACTCTCAACTACTTTACCCATTCATGTCTAAGCTCATGAATCACATGTACAGGTTAATCTGCAGACAAGTGCTCTTGTAAAGACCCGAGGTGATTTTGATGTTTTTAATCCACAAACAAATATATTTTACTCCTTCCAGCATCCAGTCGATTCAGTTCTACCAGGGAGGTGATACGATCACGTTGGTTTGTCTGTTTTGAAGGATGATGCAAAAACTAATGGATGGATTTTGATGAAATTTTCAAGGATGAACCCATTAGATACTGGGGTTGATTGATGTAATATTTTTTGAGATTAGTAAAAATGTTAAGAGATGAACAATCAAAACAGTGTGAATACATTACCCCCTTGGTGGAGGTTCTCGCACGTTGGTCATTGACCACTTGAAACAGAATCAACCTGTGTTTTTTTTTTTTTTATTATTATTTTAAGGCTCTATGTGTAGGATTCACCTGTGTTTGCTTGAAGACGTCTGTTTTGTGCTCCTGGGTGATTAATTATGTCAGTAAACTCAAAGACTTCAGGTGTGAGAGACAAAAAGAAAATCACCTGCAGTCCTACATCCAGACTGTTCTCACGGCTTTAACGTCAACCGTCACGGAGGTGAGTAAATGCCAACAAACATTACAAACGAGCCATCGCCTTGAACCAAAAAGCCCAGAACAGACAAAACAGAGCTGAACTCACCACCGCAGTGACTGACTGGTACAAAACGGACTGTATTTACCACTGCTGCTGTTCTTATTGTGAAAATAATTTCTATATGTGTCTCAGTGACTGATCGAAACAGCTGCCAGTCTGCTCTGGTCCCCAAGTGACTCACGTTAGTTGTAGCTTTTCTTAATAATAATGACTCCCAAAACTGGATTCCAACATCCTGCTAACATGTCGGCATGTGCCAGTGGTTTTCATGAATCCACACATTGTGTTTTAGTTCAGATGCAGCTGAACTTAACAGTTTAATCACGAATGAAGAATCAAATGTGAACTTCATCATTTGCAGCTTTGTTTTTTTTTAACTGACAATCCAAATACATTTGATCCAAATGTAGTGTGTGTTGTACATGATTGTATCATATCACTCGCCAGTTTGTTTTCATGAAGTATTTGAAACGAGTATTGCTTTACTCTTTTGTTGTTTTGATACTTGTATTTGTCAGATCCACACATTTTGTTTTTATATCAAATTCCACTGATGAAGATCTGATTGTGTTCTGTTGGACATTGCATGTATTTTGTGTACAAATTTCTAGTGTTGTAACTGTGAAAAGATAACCACTGGGTTGTGATTATCAGTCTGTGATTATTTTGTTAAGTTATTTCTTACCATGGCATTGCTATTTGTGGATGTATTTTTCAGCTTCAAACAAATTGGGAATAAAAATTTCTGTACAGAAACGTCCGTTCTTTGTCACAGTCAAACACTTTTGTTGTGAGTGTAATATTTTATGTGCTCTCCCTCGAATAGATACATGGAAAAAAGGATTTGAAAATACACTTGAGTCTTGTCGTCGTTCCGTTCTTCTGCTGATGAAGCCCAGTCAGACTGAAGAATGATGCATCTCGTCCACTATGTTTACATGCACACAACTAGTCTCCTATTATTCCAAATATGGTCATATTCTGAATTTGGCAGGTGACATGTTGACAGCATATTCCAGTTGGATAGTCAGAATTAGATCTTTTTCCAAATGCAACGTCTTTTGAATAAGGTGTGGAATATGCAAGTAATATTCTGGTCATCTGGACATGTACGTATACAACATATTCATTTACAGGGTCAGGTCTGTTGTGTTGGAGACAAAGATCCTCTTTGGTACAGGATGCTTTGAGGTAACGTCCACAGTCGTGGTCGGAGGGAAAACGAACCTACTTAAAAAAATTATAACAGTCATATCTGAGTTTTATACACTCCTGATCAAAATTTTAAGACGAATTGAAAAATTGCAAGAATGTACATTTTGCACTGTTGGATCTTAAGGTTCTAAGTAGTTCTTGAAAATCCAAAAAGAAGAAATGGGAGTGAGACAAGAAAAAATTGTTGAGTAAGCAATTTATTGCAAACAACCATTAAACTGAAATAGGCTGATCAAAAGTTTAAGATCACATCTCAAAAAAACCCAAAACCCACTAAAATAGAAATCGAATTTTCAAAAAAGGACTCAGTAATGAGTAGCTGTTCCATTCTTGTTAATCACCTCAAAAATTTGTTTCAGCATGCTTGATGCTAGTGTTTCCAGGAGGCTAGTGGGAATGTTGCTCCAAGTGGTGAAGATGGCTTCACAGTGCAAAATGTATATTCTTGCAATTTTTCAACTGGTCTTAAATTTTGATCAGAAGTGTATATCTAAAAGTTTATTTTTTCAGGACCCGGTTTGACAGAATAAAACAGGCTGAACAGCTGCATGTAAACAGGAATACTGGTGGAAGATTTTTCATTGCTCATGGAATCAGGGTTTTTGGAATTTTGTCTCAGAATAAGAGGTAAAGTGGAATATTATGCACATGTTAAAACCCTGTTTGTAACATATAAAGAGGAAAATTCTTGGATACATAACACAGTCATGGAGAAAATGAGCTTTAACAGATGACCACATCCCTGCAGGAAACAGACAGAGAAGAGGGTGTTTCGCTGCAGAGGGAGCACTGGCCTAAACAGGGACATGCCATTAATGGTGGACGGAGCATCATGAACAACAAACCATCACACGGTGTCTCGGCACATACAGTATGGCATGACTTTTTGGCATTTTTTTGTAGTCTCACTAACCCTTAAGTATATTTTAGCTCATTCAATATTTCTCTTTGCATTTATGTGAAAACCTCAATTGGTATCTTAGGGTCCACGTGTCTGTCACCAACCTTATATACACACACACACACACACACACACTGGTTCAAGAAAAGAACCTGCATATGGTGTCTTATTTTCATATACAGAAGTAGAATGCACTGATCAGAGGTGCAGACCCACGCCTCCTGCAGCCCTTGAGACATTACAAAAGTTAATTTATAAAGCTGACAATTATACCTATTCATAAAATTATGATGGATATTAAAGATCTTAATATTGAATGCAGTGGCTTTCTTTTGAAAATGAAAATCTGAAAGATGTTTTTCCATGATTTTAGTTTCAGGTGCTAGTAACAAGTCCCCATTGACCATGGCATAAATTATACGGTGTGTTGGGAATTTAAGGATAAACATAAGAATAAATGCAGTTCTTATGTCAAGTTCAATGCCCCCGCCCTCATTTGCATTCAATTATAAACCATGAAGTCAATTTCAGACTTGGTGAATTTGTGACCTATATTTGACCCCTACAGACCTTTGAGGTCGAATGCAAGGTCAAGGACATTTGACCTTCAGGGGCGTGTCCAAGACCCTATTCTAACTTGTGTTAAAATATCTTCACTACAGATTAAAATGTATTTGAACCTTTTTTGACCTAGTCACCTTGACCTTTGACCTTAATAACATAGCCAGGGGTGGGGCACCCAAGGTCAACCCATGTACCAAGTTTGGTAACTCCAGCACCATTTGCTTTCAAGTTAGAGCACGGACAGACAGACAAACGCAGACGATGGCCCTACCCACGCTCGACTCCATCCAGGTGGGTAATGAGTTTTTGACAACTGTTTTGAAGGTTAAATAAGTACATTTTTAGCATGTTTAATATTTCTCAATGTATTGAAGTGAAAGCGTACATGAACAAAACGGCCCACTTTGGTTCCAGAAAAGAACCAGCTGTTTTTTGGTTCCAGCTGAAAACCAAAGTTCATGATTCTGAACCTGTTCATCTTTGGTGTAAATGCTTAGAACTAGGTTCAGGAACCGGAACCGTGCCGGTTCCCTGGTGGTGTGGAAGGCCCACCTGATGCTCCACATCATCCCTTGGTTCCACGTGCTCCTTGAGCTCCAGTATCCACATACAAATAGGATCTGCCTCTGACAGGAGCTTGATTACTGAAAGTTTTGCATAATGCTAGTGAATGTTTGTTTAGAAAGTGGATATTGAATTTTTGTGGCCGTGACTTTAAATTCAGACTTAATGTGCCCTCACAGACCCTCTGGCATCTAAGATGAAGCAGGCCGTCTGTCCTTCTGCAGTGTCTCTAAAACCATGAGTCCAGTCTTTTGCTCAAATATATGAATTAACAGCAGCGATGAAAATACATCTGAGAATAGTGTATTAGTTGCTCAAAATAATTATTTAATGTAATGATTTAATGGCTGAAATAATGACAATGTCAAAGTAATGATTTTTTGTTTGTGAGTACATTCAAATGATGCATTTCATTGGTAGTTTTCAACAAACTGTAAACATCAGGAAACATTTTAGTACATAAACATTCCTTCCTTCTTGCTGCATCTTTAATGTGCTGGTGAACTGACAGGACTCAACACACACAGGTATTTGCTACTTTCATTTATTTGAAAGACTGCAATACTGAAGCTGATTGTAGATGGCTGCAGGCGACCATCGAGCTGCTATGACAGTGCAATCGAAGGTTCAGTGAAATAAAACCACTGTGCAGTGCTCGGATGCAATGGCAATTAACTCTGAATACACAGAAACCTGTACGTCCCAGTTCACATTTCCCCTGTCGTGATTCATTATAGTATATACAAATCATATGACTACAGTTGAAAACAAATGTTAAATAAAACTGGAAGGATATACTGTATAGTGTGGTGCACTGGTCACATGACTAGAGTATATTAACAGTGATTCATTAGGAAGAGTCTGTGAGAAAAAGGTTACAGTTAGGATACAAAAAAAACAACTGTGTATTAATAATATATGAGATACATCTGTGGTGACCAGAGTGAAGGATCCGGAGCCAATTTGATGCTAAAACCTAACAAAACGTGGTTTACAATTCACTGACAGTCTGGTTTGCAAAAACAATGACATGTTTTAAGACTTTTCTTACAAGCTCCTGTGGGTTTTCATACACGGCGGCATTTCACATCTAATATAGCATTTCTGGTTTTTTCATGATTCAGTGAAAGTTAGAGTCAAACAATTCACTAAACCTGCTTCTATTGTAGTTAGTCACAATCCTGAAAAAATCAAAAGTCTCTCTATTTGATCACATATCAAGCTCTGCAGATACCACGACTTATGTTTTTAATTCTGTGCCTTTTCCCTCTGACCACAGCTGTGGACTAACCCCACTCAACAGACTTACTAATGACACATTTTCTAATTTTGAAGATCTAACCGGACTATTCCCACATTCATCACTGGGAATACTGGTGTGCACGTAAACGTCATCACTGCTGGAAACAGGTCTCGCAACATCCACTATTATTCTGGAACATGGAACACATTACTGTTTCTTTTATTTGCATGTGATGAAGCTATGATCCTAAAATGACTAAACACGTCTTAACTTTGAAAACAGCTACACACATGAATAATCTCCTGAGGGATCGGAATATTCCGACAAGAGACCATACCGGTGTTCTAAACTAATAGCACCACCTGTTGTTGTGGAGGTTGAATTTCTCTGTCAGAAAACTAATATATGTCCAATATAGGGCAGGACGTGTTTTTATAAGTGTGCTGTATTACAATAGGTTTGGTATTTGTTTTCAGGAGACATATCTTTAAATCATGTTTTCTATTTGCAAACCAAACTGTTAATGAGTCATAGGGTATGTATAAAACTGTTTTGCTACGTTTTGGCAGGAAATTAGTTCTTTACAGGAAGACGTCAAAGAAAAGTGGAGCAAACTTGCCCATTCATATCAGTGAAGGACTCTCAAACTCACAGATGCAGAATTAGAAATTGCGTAAAGATTAGAGCTTGATTCTCTCGCTGCGTCACAACTCAAATTAGTCATTTTGCAGTAACACAGTCACTGTCTACTGTGCGATGAGCCGAGGCCTTAAGAAAAATAAACCTGATGTTCAACGCTGTCAAATCATTAAAGCGATTCACTGAGCGAGTCGTGTCAGGTAGATAGCGATAAAATTACAAACATCTTATAGACTGTTAGAGCACAGTAAATATGACAAACTCAACATAAATGTAGGATCTACAACGTAGTTCTTCACCTCGCTGCAATGTGCCCGAGTCATGGAGGAATCCCAGACTGTAACGTCAAATCAACTGAAAAGGCACATCACACCTCAAGCCGACATTGAAACCAGACATCCCGTAGAAAAAGCAGTGGAATTAATATGAAATCTCACAATATTTCACATTGTAGTACACTGACGGCGTTCCAACCCACTTTTCAACATACAGTTCAGTGTGCAGCTTCCTCCGGGACGCTCTGTGAAAACCTCCCCAGTGAAGTCACAATCTGACGTCAAAGGAGATGCTCGTCGCTATTTACAACAGCTGTGTTTAAGGCAACCCTGCTTTTGTGGAAGGAAACACACTTTTGGCAAATTAGCTCAGGGACCAGCTTGATCATTTTGTTTTTTTTTTTGCTATATTAATAAACAAAAATACAACTCGTGTAAAAGTACTCTGGATTTGCAAATCATGCCCACCGTATTCACAGATTAAAACATCTGCTGTCGAGCATTCATCACGCGTTTTAATTTTTAGCTGCAGCACTGAAGCTTCAGGACGATGTGAAAATAGGGTTAGGAACGATGAGAATTCATTTGGGGATTAGTTTTTGAGACAAGAACTGAGAAAAAGAACAGGGCCCGTGTCCATAAAGATTTGTTCCTTGTGAAGAAATAATGTGAAGATTGTTAGAAATATGGGTGTGGTTTCTGAATGTTTTCCTCCAACGTTAATAGTTCAGACAAACAAAAATAAAATGTCTTTGTACAATGTGGATGTTTAATAAATACAGTTGCAGAAGTCACTGTCATTCATTCTTTTCATGCCGCTTTTAAAGTTTCATCTGAAAGTACAACTACAAACTAAACTCAAGTCATCGACAAACTCAAAAGACTCAACAGTAAAGAATCGTGACAGTTTAAAAACGGTAATGATGCTGCCAAATACGTGTGTGTTTGAAACATGTTACGATTACATTTAAATGTCTGTGCTAAACTGTCAGTTCAGTTCTTGTTCAGGGTTGATCTAAGACCTCTTCTAAATCAATCTTAGGACAAAATTCCTTGCAATCGATTTTAGTCTAAGTCAGTAGCTGTGAGGAGAGCAAGAATCTGTAAGGATACAGGCACAAATGTTACAACTATCATCAACTGTGAACATAAAAAAATAACCCCTCTGAAACCATAAGCTGCAGCTACAGGGAGTACGACATAACTCAATGATAAGCTTAGTATTTATATTAATGTCATTGTGGTTTGCTCTGTACTTGCTCACAAATGAGTTAACAGTCAATATTTGTTTTTACCTTAAGCTCCGCTGCAAATCAGCTCTATACGCACAGAAACAAATGTTCCACGAGAACCTTTAAAGACTAAGTCCAGGATGGGCCGTGTTAAATTGAGACATTTTTCAGGATAATTCTGGGAGGAAGGCAAAGACCTTAGTGAAGAGCCCTGAGCTTTACTACGCTTTCTGCTTCTTTAAGTTTTGATCCTGTTGGAATGTGTGAATATTGTTCCAGCTTTACTAAACAGAGCGCAGATCAAAAACCGAGAGGGCAGATCTCCACTTGGCTCTATCTTTGCGTTATGATTCATTTTTATGCCAAATCTGGCATCCAGTTATTGGACCAAAGTGCTAATTTGCCAAAAAAAAAAGTAGTTTCCAGGTTAAAATGAATTGATTTTCCAAGATGCACAAACTGGTCTGTTATTATGTTTACATATGGGATCTTCTGGTGTTTTCTGTCTCTCGTCTTTGTCCAACATCAGAAGAGTGATTAGAGGTTGCGTAAGTGCACATGAAGCACCAAACAGCACATCAGCAATGCTGTGCTTTTGACTTCCATGTCTCAAAAGTTGATGTTTATGTGAGGAAGAAACATAACAAAACAAAATGCTTTGGTCCATGCATGATCTATCTTTGCTGTTCAGTTCAGGGTTGTGGATTTCAGAGCCCGTTTCCTAGTGGTGGTCTCCTTGTTCTCCTCTATCCGTTCTCCTTCCACAGAACTAAGTGAATGCTATGGTCAGGCATGCTCGTGGCAAACACCAGTCCGGAGTCATTGTCCCCATCGAGGCCATTGAGCCACGAGGTCACACCGGCCAAGAAGCTGGATCCCCTTTTGGATTTTCTGTATGCCGGTAGAGGCCAGCGACCCCAGATGGCCTCTGTCCTCAGGTCCATCACATACAAGAAGTGGTTATCGAAAAGAAGAGCGAACACCTCGCCGAAACTCAGCAGGGACAAGTTAGCAGGGTCCTGGGTTTTGATCACCCTACAAACAGAACAAAACAAATTTTAGCCATTTAAAAACTCGAACCTTTCATTTCTGCCTGTGAAAAATAATTTTTAAAAAAATCCATAACAATACACCAAAAAAATATAACAATATTGAAATCCATGATTGGATGATTAGCATGACTGTACTGTTGAAGCCCTGCAACAGAAATGAATGACATCACACCCCTTGAAGTTATATAATTATCAGGCAGCCTCTTCATTTTAGCCGTTTGGAGAGTGAGGAAAATGCCATGGTCTCTTTATTCTTCACCTTAACTTCATAAAATGGGGTTACGGTCACATGTCAATGAACGGTAAATGTCACTGGCTGGAACATAATGGAGGAGCGGAAGGCTTTGAATTCAGGTAATGGCAATAGATCTACTGCGAGTCAAAATGCCCTCATTTTCAACAGCTAAGGTAAATTAGTTTCATATCAGTCACAATTACAGGAATTTCAGACAGTTTGAGTCCTAAACATCGCAGCTTTCTGCCTAACCAGTAAACCAGTTTTTCATTCCTCCACGTTCCACATATTACATCCCTAATGAGGAAAAAAAAACCCAGATAAGCCTTGCCCTGGTTCCATAAATGTGGAAACTATTTTACCTGAGAATCTCAAAACTGGCAAAATCCCACTGATACACTCCGAGGTCGGAGCTGCAGATGATGTAACGTCCGTCAAACTGCAAGCGAGGCTGGAGGATGATGCTGCGGTCCTCCGACACCGACAGAGTCTTCAGACACTTGCAGTTAATCTCCCTGCCTAAAGGCCAGACCTGCAGCGGAGACCGGGTTCAGTCCCATGAATGGACTCAGCAGGAATTTCCCACAACACATGAATAAAGTTCCATCTTTTTCTAATTTTTGAAACAGCAGCAATACAAAGTATGGAAACTAGAACATTACCTTAATCTCATACTTATCAGCACTTAGGAGGATGTAATCACCAGGACTGTGCACCACAGACTCCACTTCACTTTTCTGGAGGATTACCTGATGGATTGCACAATTACACACTCCGTAAAAACCTTAAGCAGAGTTTTAGGTGGTTTTAGAAGTTTTTACTTGGAGACTTTCAATATAATGCATGTCACGAACTAGGACGTGAACTGTGTGGACTCATCTGTTTGTAATATGTACACTGATGTTCCATAAGCACAGGCTGACAGACCTTGGTGACCCACTCGGTGTGGCCGGTCAGAGTGTTGAGGCAGGCTCCAGCAGACAGAGCCCAGATCTTCACAGTGAAGTCTGCAGAGCCGCTCACCAGCATGTCCAGCTCATCGTTATAGTCCACACTGAACACTGAGTCAGCAGAAACAACACGGATAAACAGGAACATTTCAAGCTAATGGAATCTGTAGGATGTTTATTCCTTATAGAAAAATAAGAGAGAATGTTGCAGGCGAAATACGTGGTTACTTGAAGATTCTTTGAAAACCCTTTTCATTTTTTCCATTTTCCATGAGTTGCAGTGATAAACTTGACCTCATAAAATGTTGCAGAATCATGGGAATATATTTGAGTATTGAAGTATCTCAATTAATAAACTATGACTTGCAACTAAAATCTGCAACAAGTGCAAGCAGTGTCAGAACTATGGACAATAAGTTTGACAGATAGTATTTTGGTCTTGTACGCACTGGGGTTTCGTGGACAGTCGATCGACTACTATTGTCCCAACACAGGCACAAGACATAATGCAGATGATTTACAAAGCGTAGGCACAAAAAAACTCAGTCACAATTTGCATGTATTACATTTAACCTGTCAACAGTTTGAAACAGGCTGAAAGTCAAACATCTGTCATCATCATGATTTTAGTCCGTCTGCATATGGGCAACATTTACTATTATTTCCAAATGTTTGATCACACAATACCAAAGTATTTCACAAATAATGTGAAACAATTATGCATAATTTCCATTACTGACATTTTGGCAGATGTGCTTTAAATTTATAAAGACATACTTTAGTCTGCTAGGTTTTGTCATTACTTCATGTTTAGAAAATGTGTAAAACATCATGTGAAACATGTTTCTTGTTGAATAGCTCATTTGTGAGCTGTTTAGCTGTCAGTCCACTGCAGTCTGTTTTACTTCATCTGGTCTTAATACTAAATGTTCCAAGTTCATGTTTGTCACGTTCTTGAATGGTCTGTTATTGCCACTTGCACTACATTCTTTTTGAGTACAATATTTTCCATTTCATAACCTTGTAACACACAACATAACATCTTGATATTTGTCTTCAGATGACACAAAATAGGTGAGATTAAGCCACATACTCAAATAAAGTCCATCATACTGATCTGATGATCAGAGTTGTTTAACATATGAACAAACCTGCTCCCGTGTGGCCACGGAACTGCTGGATTTTTGCCCCTGTGCTCCACTCCCAGCATGCAATGGTGTTGTCAAAGGATCCAGTCACAAGCTTCTGTTCATCAAATTTCACTGTGGCACAGGTGTGTGTCTGAATCCCATAAATACACTGCCCGGTGCGCACATCCCATAATTTGGCAGAGAGGTCATCAGAGCCTGCAGAAGAGGATGGTTTCTATGTTACTACAGTGTAACTACAGTGTGTGACACACAGCTTCATTTCACCAGGGACACAGTCATTTCCTTCCACAGCTGCAAGAGTTTATCAAATAAACAAAAGGAGTCTATCTGCTGGAGATTATTTACGGCCGCAGATTAATCCACAGGTGGTTCTCCAATTAGTAGTTCCTGCAGCACAAATCAATCAATCAAACTTTATTTATATAGCACCAATCATAATCGCCGATTATCTCTAGGCGCTTTACAATTCAAGG
>JAQQAE010009600.1:0-14519 GCA_029823295.1 Pseudamia nigra
GTTGAAGGAGCTACATCTGTGTGCTCGCCTAACAAGAGCACACATATGGCAGAGCTGGACTCATCTGCATATTATGGGAGGTCAGGACTCACTGGAGTTCTCTGAAGTGCAAAAACCTCAAAAACTCACGATTCAGTTTTCAAACGTGGGGCAAGTGTTCATGTTACCACACTCGGGGAATATCTAACAAGCGGCGTATTATATTCTTAGAGATCCCAGCTGGGAGGGAAAGAGCAAGCTCGAAAAAAGCCAGCAAAGAGAGACACGCTTATCTTAGCCTAGCTGTGCGCTTTGGGAGACCTTATTTGGCGACGTCTGAATGACATGCTATGAGGTTGGCAAAAACGCTGCCTCTGGCACTTCTCAGGCATCCTCTCGTTTCACAAAAGGGACTTGTTTAGCGTGCTGCATGTTTTCTACAACCTGTGGATGTAAGTTTGCTCTTGGAGGTGTTTTGGATACTATTTAAAAATCATATAAAACCTGAGGGCAAATGTTTCACATACACTCCCTGACACTGGTGCTTTGAGTAGAGCAGACACCTTGGCCAGCTGGATGCCTTTTTCACTAAAGGATGTGATTATAATCAAGAGGAAAGATGTGATTTTCTCAGCTCCATACATTACATTGTATCCATATACGTTCACAGACGCTGGCTCACCTCATCTTTCATCTGTTTTCCTTTCAGTGTTTATCTTTGTGCTGACAATCCTGGGAATGTCTTCTCTCTGCGTCTTGGGCTGTTTGCTAACCACACAAATGTGCAGACTATTTTAAGTTTGTATGCAACATGGAGATGGGTCAGGGTCAACCTCAGCTCATCTCTGACTTGCATTATGAACACAGTGATCACCTGGGAGAAAAACGGTCTCGTGTTTGCCCTAAGTCCTGCTCAGCTGTGTCACGTTAAAAAGGAAAGAAATAAAGATGGGGAAATGTGCAAATATTGGTCATGATAGTGAGTCTAAGAGAAGATTAACATGACGTTTCAGTAACAGACTGAGGAATCCCATTGTTTCCTGTGTTGATATGTCTGCAGGATGGGACAGTTTAGAATAGGGGCACAGAGGAACAAAAGCTGGCCATAATCATTTGGCTTTTAGTTTTCATTCTGTTTCACCACAACTTTAAACTTAGAGGATTTAACTTCTAACACGGCAGCCTTTTTGAGGCACACCAAGCAATCTTTGTCCTGCAAATCTCTCAAATCCAGTTGAGTTATGCGAAATTTCTATCAAGTTTGGTTCAATTTAGAAACTGTTGACAGGCTGGTGAAATTATAGCAGTTTTTATATTTTGTGCAGTTAACTTATTTGGTTATATGGTGAAACTTCTGCATTATTTCAACCAAAAGGAGGAACAGTTTGAGCTTTCCTACCATGATGTGTGTACTGCCTAGCTAACGTTTTAGCTAGCAAGCAGTTTTGTAAAGGGATAAAGTGGCCAAAACTTGTCAGTTTCTTATCCAGCATTAACTTTAAACTTACATTAAGGAGATTTAACTTCAAATATGGTTATGTTTGGAGATGTATTTACGAAAAACCTAAAGGGACAGGTTCAGTTTATTTGTACAGGTATGATTCTGCTAAATTCCTGTCCAGACTATGGTTGAACAGGGAATCATTCTGGTGATCATAGTTAAATAGTATGCTTCCTCTGTCATTTTTATTTTTTTCTGTCATTTAGTCATATCCCTGTGTTGATTTGTCCAACAGTAGTTCTTAAAGGGTGAGAAATAAAGTGGTTTGACATGAATAGCCTAACGAGCTAACAGGGTAATCATTAATGAACAGGCTACAAAACAATATAAGATTAGCAGGCGTTCTTTTATACATACCTACCGAATTCATTAAAGTCATGAAAGTACATGAAACAAAATGATAACAATTTCAAACCAAATCTATTAAGTTGTAAATACATGTTTTTAATTATTGAACATGTATTTTGAGTTTTTAGTTTAGCTGCTGTCTCTTAATTGGACGGGCTGGGATTTATAAAATGTAGCGCAGGTGGAGATCGAGATGTTTTAGTGTCAGATTTGCAGTGTTTCCATGATGTCGATCTTGTATAGCATAAGTTTTAAAGCTATGTTTGCTATCCTTTGATTACACTTAATCTTTGATTCAGCTTTGTCGGGACAAATCTGTAAAAGAGTCATTTTATTGATTTAATATAAATTAAATTCAGCAACTTGCTCTAAGTTTCTGAGTGGCTGACGGTAGCTCTTTATTTTCCCCTAATGGGGACAGTGTAGGTTCTGCCATCTGTGTTGTTCAAAGGATCAACAAGGATGCCACATAGTTGGAGCGAAACCAGGGAAACAATCCCCATTGTGTTCAAACACCATTTGTACGCTGCATACCTCAAACTCTTTGTCAAAAGTGTGTTCTTAAAATCCGTTTTCATTCAGCTGAGAACATGGTCTGCAGGGTGTAAAAGTAGCTGACATACCTCAGCAATTATGGTATTTATGGAGACTACATTGTGTTTAGGAGCAGGGAGACCTTAAGTGCTGAGCTGAGGGATGTAATGTTGCTGTTGGTTCATTATAGATGTAAACAAGACAATCCAAAATAATTGAGAGTGTGGCTTAGGAAACCTCAGTGGCACACCATTGTGTTTTTACAACGGAGCACACATTGAACAAATTTAGACTCATCCATTGCACCAGACTATTTATGCTTACATTAACTTATTTTGATTCAGCCCCGCAGTCGCCCACAAACATAATGGAGTGATTTTTCTCAAGATAAAGTTGGGGAAAAAGCCCCCCCCCTCCCTCCGAAACCCATGCCACTCAGCGGTACGCCATCTACCCACTGTGTCCCTTTTTGCTTATTTGTGCAAACCCTTTGAACATTTTTAAATCTTTTATATCTTCAGTTTTATGTAATCAAAAAATAAACTCTCAAAGCTGCAGATTTCTAGAAAGTGCAAAACTTGCTCTGCAATAAGATCTAACAAGATCCATTACACAAGCCACTAATAGTCGGATATAATCTGACCTTTGGAGCGGCAGGAAGGCTGTCGAGTGGTGTGGTTCATGCTCAGGTTTTTAATGTTGAGCTTGCTCTGCATGACTTTAAGAAGTGTGTGTGCTCACAGCTGTATCCCCTTTGCTGAGGCATGGTTTGGAGGGTGAAATGGGACATGCACAGGGACACGTGCCAGTGCAGCTTGAGACTGTCGCAGCACAGCCACTGTATATCTCTCACTGCTGATACATGTGCTGTAGCTGACCAATTTAGGCGACTACTGTTTTTTTTTTTTAATTAAAGATCTATCACTCCACTGTTTAAAAATACTGACTTTGAAAACGGTCACCCGCTGTAACCTCTGTCCTGTGTGCTCGCGCAGCCTCTCATCCACATCATGGGCTCCGAGGAGGAGATGCTCCAGGAGGCGGCGGCTGGCTGTGTGCGCAACATCCGTCTTCTGGCCCTGGCCAACAGGAAGGCCCAGTTATTTTACTGATCATCGCTAATCAGAGCATCCAACTGTGTCTGAAGTTTCAAGCAAAACGCTGTGTGAGAAAAGTGTTTGAACAAATGGTTTGAATATATACGATGTGAACTTTCAATAAAAGGCTTTATCTTTGAATTGAGGAGTGGATATTTATTTTTGCCCCAACTTCCGCTGCTTTTCTCCCGAGCTGTGTGTTTACATCAATTACCTCATCAAGAGTTCATCCAAACATTGTAGGAAGCCCTCCTGTCCCTCACTGACTGTCTCCACTTAGAAATGATGCTGATAAAAATAAATTCTCCTTATTTGTGTTTGATCTTATGCCAAGCATCCCATACAATCTTTGGGGCTAAACAGTTCTGAGCCACCTTCTCAGCAGTAACATTCCTTAAGTAATCCAAACTTGACCGCAATATCTAAACAAGAGCCACATCTGTAAGTGGCCGCTGAACCTCCTATGCAGTCTGTATACTCTGTCCGTCTGTGGACATTTGTAACATATCTAAACTCAGAAAACACACAACCTGTAACCAGACTCTTGGATAAACAGACTCGCTCACTGCTGGTTATAAAGCACCAGTGTGGAATACAGAAGGCTGCACAAATAAGACATGATAAAATGAATGCATAAATTCAAGTTAGCGTCGGTGGATCAGAAATGCCTTTCAATGATTAGAAACACAATCGAGTCTGTCTCCGCTGCAGATATGATGACTTAAATCATCGTTTTCCACATTAGTCACAACTGACTTGCATTGCTTTCACATTTTGTAGGGGCATTTATGATAAACAATAAAACAGATTTTACAAACAAGCTCATTATTTTTCTCCGTAAAATCAGCGTTGTAGATGTTTTGGCCCGTCAGGATCATCTCTTTACTGAAGCACGTGCGTGGCATTTAGTCAGCGCTGACTATAAAACAGGTCATTACTGAGAATACGCAGCACGTTGCTCTGCCTTCGATGCATATTTGTATTGTTATCGTTCATTTTTGTTCTTGAATAAAGTTTTAACATGTTCTTTCCACTGCATTACACTGTGCATATTAAAGGACATAGTAATCATACAGAGGTGAGGAGCGCAACAGTACTCAAGTAGAAGTAGGAGAACTCATAAGTACTTGAGTAAAAGTAAAAAGGCATCTGATAAAAAAAAAAACCTACTCCAGTAGTAACTTTATAACATGGAATTTATTACAACCTCATATACTGCCTTCAAAACAGGTATTTTGGTCATTTTGTTTATTTTCATGATTATTTTGATTACTTTTGTTGATTTTTGTTGGTCATTTTGTTCATCTTTTAACTTTTTTGTTACCTTTGTTAACCTTTTTTGTTTATTTTAATGATTTTTGCTCATATTGTTGCTTACTTTGTTGAGTTTTTGTTACATTTCTTCATTATATTGGTAATTTATCTGATTCTTTTCTCTTAAATAATTGGTTCATTTCTTGCTAGTTGGTTACATTTACAGTATACTTGACTGCGTTGTTCAGTTTTGTTACTTTTCTTTATTGATTTGTTGATTTTGTTACTTTTTGTGAACATTTCTGTATATTTTTGCTGATTTTGTTACTTAAATTATTAACAAACACTCCTGATTACCTCAATTAACATAAATGAAGACAAATGAGCGAAATAATCAAATGAATTAATAAAAATCAAGAAAATAAGCAAATTAGAAAAAATTAAGAAAGTGAGCAAAGTAATCACACACATTTTAAAAATTAAAAAATATATCTAACACATATAACAAAAAAATCAACAAAAATAAGCAACAAGATTAACAAAATGAGCAAAAATAATCATGTAAATGAACAAAAATGAACAATAAAACCAGCTGAACTGAACAAAATGGGCAACAAAATGAGTATAGTATATTAACAAAAGTACCACAATTAACACAAATGAAAAAAGTGAGCAAAATCAAAATAAAGTGAACAAATATGTCAACATAATGTAACTGAAAAATCAACAAAACAAGCAGCAAAATGAAAAAAATGAAGAATACATCTAACAATGTAACAAAAATCAACAAAATAAGGAAAATAAACAAATCAATGGACAAAAATAAACACTTAAACCAACTAAACTTGACAAAACAGGCAAAAATGAACAAATAACTAACAAAATGTCACAAGTAGTCAACAAAATAACCAACAAAATGAACAAAACAGTTAAAACGTCGCAGAAAATTAACAAAATGAGCAAAATAATCAAATCATATAACACAAATGAACTATAAAACCAATTATACTAAACAAAATGGGCAAAAATTAACAAAATAACTAACAAAATCCCACAAAATTGACAAAATAAGCAACAAATCTTAATCTTGGCACAAATCAAGAGTTTTTCTCTTGATATGTGACAATAACCAGCTCCGGACATCATGCATTTTTACATTTGCCTGTTTCTAGGTCTGTCACTTCACTGATGACATTTATAGTATCATATCGAGTACTTGTACTTCTGTTTGAGTCTGTAATGATACTTTTACTTCTGGTTCCTCTCTTCACCACTGTATGTGACTGTGGTTGATTTGGGCTCATCAGATCCCCTCGTCTTCTGTTGTTTATTGTAAACAGGCCATGTCAGGCTTTTCGCAGCAGATTTCAGGAAGACATTTGGCTTCCACCGCCGCCGCCCTGTTCCCTCGTCTGAGAGCGTCTCTGTCTTCGTGACCCCCACCCCCCGTCCTGGTCTGAGTTAGCGTTGATGCTCGGCTGTCAACCGCAGAGGCTGCCACAGAATCTCAGGAGACGCTCGTCATTAATATCGGCCACGTGCTAAAATAGAAAATTAGCAAAAGATCAAAAATATGTGGTTGAAAAATCTGCGTGGCTGTTTGAAGTTTAAACACTGCCAGCTGTTTGCCGGGGTCACCAGGGGAGCACGCATGCAGAATAGCAGAGTGAACTTTAACTTGATTACTCTGAAGAAGCAGCTTCGTCCAAGAAAACACAACTGGGAGCTGAAGGAATAAGCCACTGTCTCCAAACCATTTGCAGAACCAAATGCACCAAGATTAATGGTTCCTTAATACCGCGCAGTAAGCTGTACGGCCTGTGCAACGTGCCCCGTGTCAAAACAGATCCTGAAGAAATGCTTAAACGCAAAACATTCATCATTAAAACAAAACTCAGGAACATATTGTTTTTTTTATTTGGCTTTGACTTTCCTTTTGTTACAGTGACCTTTTAATGCCCCCGCTGTAGACGTAGCGCTTTCATTTCTTACATTTACCATGTTACTGGGCAAAAAATGTTCAAGTATTGTACCAGAGGC
This sequence comes from Pseudamia nigra, assembly GCA_029823295.1. Taxonomy (NCBI): domain Eukaryota; kingdom Metazoa; phylum Chordata; class Actinopteri; order Kurtiformes; family Apogonidae; genus Pseudamia; species Pseudamia nigra. The sequence goes on from JAQQAE010009600.1 coordinate 6,754, forward strand.
TTTTCTTGTGAATCAACTTTGTCATGCTTCATTGCCCTGAAAATGTTACAGAAGAAGAGATTTGGTATTTTTTGGTCTTACTGAACATATAGAGGGCAGAGCTATGATAATTATCTGACATAATAATAAGCTGGCAGTGCTTTGTACTTTATTTTCTCAATTATTTTGCTAATTTTTGTTAATTTTGTTTTATTAGGTTGTTTATTTATTAGATTTTTTTTTGTTTTGTTCACTTTTGTGCATTTTCTTGATCATTTTGTTCAGTTGTTGAATTTTCTAGATTGTTTTGTGTATTCCTGTTAACTGTTTTGTCCTGTTTGGATATTGTTTTTGTTCATATCCTGTAATATTTTAATGCCAGAGCTGAATGAATGGCGCCCCAGTGGCTGCTGGGAGGCTTGGAAAGTCTGCTTCATTTTGGGAGGTGTGAATATGCAATCAAACACTTTTTTGTGGATCAAAGAACAAACTCTGGTGCACCTAAAAATGTAGGTCACAGTCCGCGCCAGGTGAACTAAATGCAGGAAGTGGACTACAAAGTGAGGCACTGTGGGTAAAACAACCAAAACAAATGCACACATAGCACGATAGCTGGGAGAAATGGCTCACTGTCAAACGTGGAGCGAGGATGAAGTACCGTATTTTACAGATTACGCGTCGTGTTTTTTTGCATAGTCTGGCTAGGGGAGCGACAAATATACCGGAGCGATGAATACATTAAAATATTTTGAGTATTGGGTGTTTGTCACACTGACAGCCGCTAGACGTCGCTCTAGGCTTGTGTACCTGCATCTGCCACATCTGTATTACTGACAACCGAGCACTTGAAGCGCATTCCCCGAACAAATGCGATGTGTTCTCCAGAGCGACTAATACACTTTTTTTTTCTTCATTATGCATTTTTTGGCTTGTGCGACTAACATTCCGGAGCGACATATAACCTGGAAAATACGGTAAATGCTCTGATAACTATATGGTCGGATAAAAATATATCACAAATGCTTTTAAGCACGCACAAGGCTAATTAAATTTTCAAATTAATTGTCAAGTAAATGGAGGCTCGGGAATTCACCCGTACAGCAGAACTGTGAAACACATGACATGCTCAGAAGAGGTGGCAGTTTGGGAGAAGAAAAGGACAAGTACGAATTAAACGTATGAAGAATTAGATGCCATTCTTGGGGCACGACCGATGAGCAGGAAATACGTCACACAAAATGTTTGGTTCGTTTGACAAAATGCGTTGTGAATGTAAACAACTGCAATCGAACCGAGACTGCTGGACTCTTAGGTGTAAAACCAAAGTTACTTCTCTACCACCGCTGCTTAACCCACTGGTTTGACTCTGCCACGGGTAAAACAATTGTCCAAAGTGAAAGTAGTCAACAACTCCATTGCTTCCTGACGAGCAAATTCAGTCATATGTTGTGTCCTTTTTGCTTCTACAAAACATGCTACGGAGGCTGGTGGTTTTTCTCGCTGTGCACAAAACCATGCGAATGTTCCCCTTGTCTCCAGGATTTATAGCTACACTAGCCATCCTGACGTTAGCGGTACACAGTAACTTTTATGTCTTCATAGCTTAATGAGCCATGATTTCACAAATTTGAAACACTTGTTGTGAAGAAATATTGCTTTGCATTTTTTTCTGAACCCTCAGGGAGAGGCTGAGAGGAAGTAGAGTGAGTTAGACCTAGGAGCCTGGCCCTCAGCCTCATTGGTCTTAAAGCCACGGTTGAGTGTATTAGTTGGGCCACAAACCCTCTGAGAAAAGAAACTGCCACTTTTTTTGGCTTGCCATCCAACACAGGGACATTATTCACGGGAAATTAGAGGTTCTGCCTCCACGCCTCGCAGAAGCAGCAATTACGTCCAGCTCTGGTCACCGTTCAAGATCCCATGCTTCTCATCACTTTACAGAAGGGATGGAAATAGTGGAGGGAGATCCCTGATGTTGTTGCTCCTGCTTTGAGGGCACCGGTGCCACACCCCTGTATCTCCGCTGTTATGTCTCACCAGTGGCCTGACCTTCACCCTGTCCAGACTCCAGCAGACGTTTCCCGTAGGTCAAGATGATAGATGGAACCACACTCGAGGACTTTATTACATATTACACAAGACTTATGTGTGGAAAAACCCATTTTGCACATGTGAAATTTGTCTGTCCACATTTTGGGTGGACAGAGTAATAAATACTTTGCTTATTTTTAAAGTCAGGCAGTTCTTTACAGAGTCGGCTGTGCATTGTGATATTAGTTCAATTGTTTTAACAGCTCTTTTGAAGTTTTTTAAAGATCCCACATCTTCCCATGTGGCAATATTTCATAAAAGAACCTAATGAATAGTAAAAGTCTTTTCCAGATATTAGAAGTGGCTTTTCATCCCCTCCTGCGTCCTTTTTTGAAAAAAAAAAATAAAAAATCACAAACCGTTGCACAGCAGCGTGGTTTGCTTGCGATGCTGCCATTAAAAACAGGCGCGTACACAACGGCCTCTCAGAGCTCCATCCAAACACAGGCCAGCGCGCCGGTAGGCGAGGAGCAGGCCGCCTCAACACGCCTTCTGTTCTCCATCTGCAAATGAGCTTTGCTATCGTTACGGCGCGCTCACACCACCAGACGTGTTCGCGTGTCGAGCTTTGCCGCTGTTTGCTCAGCAGCCTGCATCTCCGCATCCACTTCCTTCACTCGGCAGCTCACAACATCTCACAGTCCTGCTCTCCTACGGCAGTCCGGCCATCCCGCTTGAGTTTCCCCCGCGGTTTTTGAGGATATTTTTAAAAAGTCTTTCATGGCTCTAATGAATCCTGACGTTCCCTTTCATAAAGTGTAACTAACAAGCTGGCATGATAATCAGTAAACACAGAAATGCTGCCATGTTTGGGCCAAGTTTAAAGCCTGCAAGACTAATGTGGCTCCATAGAGGTCTCAGATGGATTATTAATATCTGCATTGGTTATGTCAGCCGTGGCTTTCGCCTCTGTATGTTACTTACATGCATTAGATTTTCACAGGAAACTTAAGGTCTTCGAGGGTCTTAGCTTTGAACAGAGTGAGCTCTGCAAACCGACCACATCAAACGGCAAAAGACGTTACACCTTCTGTTAAAGGTCACACTCGAAATGTTTGATCCTTTGTTAGTCCTTAAAGGACCCATGGTGTGAAAATGCATCTCTATTGAATTTGGAGGTTGATGTCAACTTTGAAACATACAAACTCGCTGTCAGAAAGCTACACGAGACAGACGACAGGAAAAACAAGCCATTTTGAATTTCAGTCATTTGTGACATCACAAGTCCAGTGGCGGCTAGAGAACACACATTGTGTTGATTTTGTTCAGGTTTATTGGCTATTGTGATAATTTTCTTCAATTTACTTGATTGCTTTGTTATTTTTTTTCTCATTTTGTGCGTGTGTGTTGACTTTTTTTTCCGTTTTTTTTAGTTATATTGTTCCATTATATTTTTTGCTCATTTTGTCACGTGCTTTTTCACATTTTATTCGTTTTGTTGATTGGTGTTTGTTCTGGCCCTTTTTAGCTAACATAATTGAGTATTTTGTTTCATTGTTGGATTTCATGTACAACCCCAATTCCAAAAAAAAGTTGTGATGTAAATAAAGACTGTAAGTAAAAACCAGCATGCAATGATTGCCAATTTTCATAAGACACTAAGACCTTTAAACCGAGAACAGCAGCAGCCAAAGATCTTCCATTTTCACACTCCTATTAGATAGGAAAGGAACAACCCCATTGGCTAGTCTAAACTAGTACTGATGTGCCAGAACAACCTGTCACATCTTATGATGTAGAAAATACATCTGTTAACATGCATTCTCTTGTTGTCTGTCGTTCTGAGTGTTTCATGTATGTCTAAAAATGATATACTGCGCAGTGCATTGTATTGAGCAGTGAGTTTTCTTTGTCAAACCGCTGACATTTTTCTGCCATGAATAAGGCAGGCAGAGCAGATTGGATTCTCTGAGTGCAGGGCTTTTCTTGATTAGTCATTCTGGCTCATCCTGAACTGTTACGGCACTCAACATCTAAGCTTTTCTAATGAAACAGTCTATACTCACCGGATCTGTTGTCTGTCTGTCTGCTGAAGTCAGCGGGGGCTAAAAGGACAGGGCTGCGGGGCTTGGGTTATGCCTGTCAGACACATTAACAGATCATGCATTTGTTTTTATACCTCACCTTGAAATTGAGGAAATCGTGAAATGTTAGACACCGCAGCTCCAATTCTGATGAAACTTGGATGACTTAAAAATTACACTGATTGGCCTGTGAAGGTAACTGCATCTTTCTTTTTAATGAAACAACATGTTTGCAGTTGTTTTTAACTGCCCCTCTCACCCTCCAGCCCTCTTTGTAATGTGATAATGTTCGGTTTACTCTTAAACTTTATGTTCACAGGATTTTTTGCATGACCTGGAGTCTTTCTGGGCCTTTCCTTCTTCTTGCAGTTACAGCAAACTGGAAAGGAGAGGATGGTGAAAGCCAACAGGCAGTTATATTCATTTGCAGACAAAGGATAATGTCTAGTAAAGATGCTCAAAAATGCCAAGTTCCTCACACAGCAGACAGTGATGAATTGGCACACGCTCCCAGCTGCACAGCTGTGAACCATAAGCCGGGCCAGGTTTCCCTTTCTGGATTGTGAACCAACCTGTGAGCTCTATATGGCGCTTGACCAAAAATTATATTATCCTAGAGTTTTCATCAGGATCTTTTCATCAAGCTATCACAACTCTGGACCTGAGGGGAAGACATGCAACTGAGGGGAATAGCACCAAATCAACAAATCATCAGCAAGGCATTATAGAACATCCTATTTAAATCTGTAACTGATTGCATGCTTTGAGACACGAACACAAAGTACAGAACCATTGTCCATGCTGCAGGCTTGAGTTTCATCGCAGAATTAAGAGTAATATTTCTAAAAGTGGGCAATTAGGCAATTGTTCAAACATGTATTTTCAGCTCTGGCGTGGTGTTGTGTCTTTCATGTGGTGTTCTCTTTAATTTGACCCCCTCAACCCCAATATTTTCTTTTATCCCGTTTTATTCTGACATTAATGAATGTCCTTTCCCTCAGCACGATGCATAAATATTTCCCTGTTCCAGTGTAGCTCACTGCTGTCTGTCAGTTTGCCCAAGCACTCCCAAATACTTTAGAGCTCTGCGTCTGTCTGCTCATGAAGAAAATGTGAAAAACCCTGCAGACTCAACAACCAAAGATAGTGCAAGAAGAGTTATCGAAGCGATGACACATAACTAACTGAAACATTTCACTCTAGGGTTATAAATGACTAAATCCAGTGTGCGTCTATGTTGTTCTAGATTATGTGCTTAAGTGCACCAAAGTAAAGTGCGAGCATGTGGAAAAGCTACAGATAGACCCCAGAAAAAAGACAATAAAAACCAAACACACTTTATTTTGTCAGCACCCTTAGAGAAGACTGTAATAGACATATACTGTATAAGCAGTGCAAATATGAATATAAGTGTTAAGATATGGGATCTTTATCTTGACATTATAAAATTCTGTCATTAATTACAACAGCTGGCTCCTTTACATAACCATCATCCAATGTTAGCATTAGCGGCCTGTGAGCCTGGTAATTAGGCCACAGTAGGTAATGTTAACGTTTTCTCTTTCATTATCAAACCAAACTGTATGTGATGTCATGTGAAATTACCTAGTGATGTTTAACATGACAATGTTGGTCACTGTAGTCAGTGCTTATAATATATTAGCATTAGCTTGGTTAGCGTCGTTTCATCACAGCTATGGGCTTCTAAGATGATGTTTATTCCCTTCAGAAAGCCGCTCAGTGGCAATGACATGAATTTTTTGGGATTTTCACTTGATTTCCGCATTATGCAGCCCACTGCACATGCATACTAGTGGGTCCCCCGCCCCCCCACCTTACCGCTTGTCCAATGCCCACTCTGCTGGTGACATCAGGGATTTCAAAACCTATTTTTGAGCATTTTGACAACTTAAAACATTTCAAATCATTTTTATATAAACTGATCATGTAAAGAGTCTTTTTTTGCAGCTGCAGGTGTCCTATCAGCAGTTTTACAGATGTCTCTTTTATCGTTGTGGCCTATGAGGAAGATGCTTTCTGGGCCACAGTGTTGTACCAGTGAATGGACACTTGGGGAATTGGCTTCAAATTTAACCAGTGATCTGGTTTATAATACTTCCATGGCATCATCCCTTTGCTCTTCCCTTGCTCCACTTTCTATTCACAAATGCCAAACTCAAGGTTTTGAATAGGGAAATGATGGGTGATGTCACTGACACTTCATTCTCTTTTTATGCACAGTTTATGCAAAGGCACACTTTGACTTGAGCCCATTTACACTGGATCATGAACAAATACCTTGAAATTCCATGAAATGTAGTGTGTTTTATTTTTCACATGCAGTGATGGTTACAAGGGGCACAACTGCAGTAGGAATTAAAGGTAAAATCTAATTTCTGAATTAAAGGTAAAATCTAAAGATTGGATCTTAAAAGATGCAAAGGGATTATATTCAGTATCAATATTCAGAACTGTAATGATCTCTTAAGGGGATTCCCCAACATCAGGAGTTGGTGACCTTGACAATCTAAAGAGTCATTTTTGGACAGAAAGAAAAGAAGAAATTATGCCTACAGGGCATTAAAATATAGCACACATTTTGCACATTTTAAAACCAATTTCTTTATTATTTCATTCATTACTATTCACCTTGTTTGTTACTTTGTTCATCTTTGTTCCCATTTTTCATATTGTGTTCATTTACTTGATTATGTCATTTTTGATCATTTTGTAGATCATTTTGTTCAGTTTTAGCTTAATCTTGTTCATTATTTTGCTTTTTTGTTTTGTTTTCTTATTTTTGCATTTTTCATTGTATTTTTTTCATCACTGAGTGTTTTATTAGTTATTTTGTTTATTTTTTTCATTTCATAGATTATTGTTTTCAGTTTTGTCTAAATCTTTTGTAATTAGATAGGTTTTTTTTTGTTAATTTAGTGCCTATTTTGATTCATTATAGTGTGTTATTTTCATTTCTGGACAAAGGCACAGGAGTCACAGGGGAGGGGCTAAAGAGCCACAAGTTTTTCTATGATTTGTTGGAGTGTACTTTATAGGCTCACCTGCTGAAGTAAAGAGCCACAAAAATATTCAAACCCTTTAAATTTCATATGACATACAGTATGATGCATGTTTTAGCTACATGTAGCAACATGTTTCGTTCTTTTTTTGTACATTTTGGTAATTTTTAAAAAGTGTTGTAGTTCATTCCCTTGATAACTTTGCTTGTTTTTTTTCAATTTACTGATTATTTTGTTCATTTTTGCTCAGTTTCATTAATTTTGCAGATTAAGTTTTTGTTGATTTGTATTTATTTATTTAAGTATTTTGTTAATTTTTGTGAATTTTGGTTGATTTTTGTTGATTTTTTTTATTCATTTATGCTCATTTTCTTGTTTTTTCATTTACTTGGCTACTTTATTAATTTTGTTGAATATTTTCTAAATTTTTTAATGCATTTTAATTCAGCTGATTTATCATTTTTGCCAATTTTTTCACTTCCTTGATTGTTTTGCTCAGATTAGTTTATTTTTCCTTTTTGATAATTTAATTTATTATTAAATTAATTTATTGTTTAATCTTGTTCATTTTCTTGATGATTTTGTTCATTACATACAGTGGGGACAATAATTATTGGGAAATGTAAAAATGTGCAAGTTCACCCATTTAAAA
>JAQQAE010009601.1:0-14519 GCA_029823295.1 Pseudamia nigra
CCCGTTGTTTCAGTGGTTCTGTTGGGTTTACTCTGTATAGTCTGAGGTCTCAGCCTTGAATTGTGAAGTGCCTATAGATAATTGTTGATTATGATTGGTACTATACAAATAAAATTTAATTGAATTGAAGAGTAATCTCTTAAAATTAAATCAAATGACTGCACATGAGGATACATTCAAAGTTCATGAGATTTTTAAGTTTGACTGACTTTCATTTCTTAAAGAAAGGATGGACTGTCTTTTCTCTTTACTTAACTGTTTCTTACCATACTATGGATGTGTACAGTCGTAGTAGCACTCTGCACAAGACAACTGATGATCTAAAGCACATTACAAAGGAAAGAAATGGCACAAATTAATTCTTGGCAAGGCACACCTGTGATTTTTAAACCGCTCCAGGTGACTACATCATGAATCTGATGAGAGAATGCAAAGCTGTCATCAGAGCTAAATTTGGCTACATTGGACAACTTAAAATATAAAACATGTTCTGGGTTGTTTAACACTTTTTTTTGTTTGCTACATGTCTTCGGTATTAATGTACAATGTTAAAAATAACAAAATAAAGTGGGCCAGGTAATGTAATTTAGAAATGTAGCCAAAAAATGAGCAAAAAAATTAAACAGTAAGCACGTTTACTAATAATGAAGGGGATGAGTCCCCTCCTCCCCCCCCCAGAAATCTACACCTCCACAGGCTCCAGCAGTTTACACAAACAGGTTATCGTCATGTTGTCTGTTGAGCTGTCATTTACAAAGAAAAAGCTTAGAAAAGGGAAGTTTATACAGACTGGTTCACCAGAACACAGAGGTAATTGTTTCAAAGCTGTTCTGGTTTCCAGGTGCAACATAATATGAGGCTTATCTTTGCTGAGTGGGCCGACAGTTTACAGTTTAGTCTGTTTAAAGGCTTCTGTCTTCACCCAGAGTGGGTCAGGTTGCTGTTGTGGCATTTCACATTCACCTCATGCCTGTGTATTTATCCTTAACTCTGTCATGCTTTCACTCCACTGAAACCCTGCATGCTTTCACAATAAATATTTTCTGGCCCAGTGTATCAAAAGAACATTAACACGATATGCTTTATTTTCCCCTATGTGACACACTCAAAATGTCATGTACGGACCCATTTTCTAAGTCAGGAGTACAGGTACATGTTATTCTGACCTTACTGTATGACTAAAGCTTTTCAGTTTATTAACTTTATGTTACAGTAGCCTATATTGTATTTCATCCCTCTTTTCATGTTCATTTCATGTCTATATTGTGTGAAGCACAAGGTGACTATAAAGCCTCTTTTGTGATGCTTTTGAGCTCTATGACAATGATTATTAAAGGTGAATAACATAACTTGGTGCTTTATAGATGTATAAATCATATCAAAAGACTTCAGATTATTTTATGAATAAATTAAGGCAGATAAATCATGAATTTCTCAGTAATGCAATTATTTCAAACTTATTTGATCAAAAAATTACAACATTTAATTAATAATTTGTCCAGACCTTAAGTATTTTACCATATTAAAAAAAGACTTACTTTTTCTCTATCTCAGACTGAAGCTCATACCTTAACTGACATTGGGAAAGAGAGAACTTTGAGAGACTGTGAACTTTGCCCCCAATCCTCTGTTGTTTTGTAACATGGTTTAAATGGGGACTGTGTCTCTTCACATGATGTAGAGAGTGCATTATAATAGACTAAATCGTATCTTAAAAATGACAATGCCCTTTAAATGTGAGGTCATTTGTTTGTTTCACGATGGTACATTATGGCATCTATTGTGTTTCTTCTGACCATGGTGTCATGTAGCATTCAACATATACTGTAAATAAATCAGATGTCAGTGGGTGCTGGTCTTCATACAGAAAGGATGATTAAACACATGGTTCTGAAATGAATGTAGTCATTTTAGTGGCATAAATTACAATGTAATACATGATGTAACTGTAAATTCACCTTATTTGATAATCAAGTATGTGTGTGGTAAACATAAATCTACAGTGAGTTGATTACATGGCTGTGGTGAGAAACAGAAATTCGTGATACATTTGCTTTAATTTATGCATTAAATTATAATGTATTTGTACCTGTAATAAAAGTGTTAGCCATAACTTTTTTCCTATATATGACCTAAAGAGCATTTTATCTTTCATCGTGCAAGTATTTTGCACCAGTATACAATATGACATATTGTCCTTTGACCCACAGAGGCAGTCAGGGGCTTCACATGCTCATACTGAAGATGGACAGAAAAAGACACAGAAACCAGTTAGGCAGGGGGGTGGGAAGCCGAAAGATAAAGATTGAAAGGTTTAGTCTTCAACACCATGACCTCAATGGAGGTTCATTGAGTTCATGAGCTGTGGAGGAATGTAGGTGGGGGTTGGAAGCCTCCACTTTGTCTTAGTATATTTTAAGGAACTTTTCCTTTGGCTTGCTAATACCAAGGCTTAAAAATTATTATGTTTGCTCAGCTGGAGGTTCCTAATTAACTGTGTATTAATGGGATGCACTGTCAACAGTAGTGATAGGTCAACCAGAAGCATAGCATGTTGGTGCGTGTGTGGAGGAGAGGGGTTAGTGAGTTCATGTGTATGTTGTAGTGGGGGTTGTGCGTCCCTGACAGCAACATTTATAATGCATTTCTTATCCAACAGTCTGGCTTTTGAATTGCCAATAAAACCCAACTAGTGAGTATTTTCTAATTTAAATCAAATAAAGATGAACAAACATACTAATATATAGAATCAACGTGGGACAGATGTCATCCCATGTTTCCCTTAATTTGCTAATAACAATGGTTACACATTACTGGATTACACTTTGACAATTTGGAGCAGTTTGCTCACCTGGCATGGACATTACTTAAGTGACTGGATTTTAGTGAAATGCTGTTAGTATCACTGAACAGAAGCACAAACTGGTTGTTACGTGCAGGGATTGGGGTCATTAGGTTCATGTGTATGTTGTAGTGGGGGAGGGGAAGTCTTTAGCATTCCTGACAGCAACATACAAGCCTCTTATCATGCAGTAATCAGGCTTTTCAACAGAACAGTACAAAACGGAATAATGACTATCTTTCAAGTTAAAGTTCCATAAAGGGTGAACAGATTCCTAATTCATTATCAATGTTATTATTGACCTAACACTAATCTTAAATAGCATCATAGCACAGTCACACAACATAAATAAATGTTTTCCATGTCAATCTCACCCTTTACCTCATATCAGAACATTGTTTTCTAGCTTTGCACAGATCCATTTTCAGAGCTTGAGAGAGAAAGCACAATAAACACATCTATGAGCCCAGATCTTCAAGGGAATTCAAAGATTTGTGCTGCAAGAAAAAGGTGTCCCAGTCCTCACACTGTCAACATGAAAGTTACATAATATTTGACATTTTGCTCCATAAGGATAAACTACAGTTTAAATGTTGGTTGACTTTACCCTTGAAAAGTGTTACATAATCCTGAACAGAATGAGTGTAGAGATGTGCATTCTTGTATTGAACGAAATACAGGGATATTGATGTTGCCTGGAGACTATCCTCAGAAATCCATGTACGGCTGCTTTATTCATGCCTGATTCACATGGCAGTGATGAGCAGGACAAGAATTTTTTAGACACTTTTATAGGGTGGAAGATTGGTATTTTCAGTCAAAATCGTGTCTGTGCTGTTAGCGTCATCTAAATGCGTTTATTACAAAATAAATAAATAAAACACTGATCAGTGCGCTGAATTGCGTAAGGCTCGTTTTCTGGCACACTCACGGGGTGCGCGTGTTTTTATGTTTGGGTGCCGGGGGGCGGGGCTTTACCTTACCGTGTGCATCGTACGTGCGGATGAGCGTTTACACCCGCTCGCTGTAGTAAAGCAGCCCTGCCCGACACCAAACACACGGACGACACATGAGTGGGCAGGACGATGACTGCCCGGACCGCCGGCCCATCAGCGTCTAGTAAAGCAATCACTGGCTGAGTGAACCAGCCAATAGGGTGCGCCGCCGCCGGGCCCACAGCCAATAGAATGTGGGTAAAACGTGGGCACGTGGATCCGCGCACATGTTGACGCTCGTAAACTGACGAGAGAAAGAGCTAGCAAAAGCACAGACCGACGAACCGCCGGACCGGGTGGTGCGCGTGAGAGCTGAGGCTGGGCGACCCGAAGCCGCTCCAGCTCTGGCGTGAGTACTGACGCATCGAAGAAGGAGATAAAGCCGCTACCGACCGTTTGTGACAGCTTCCATTTATAGCCCACATTTCTGAAGGTGAGCATTTCTTCTAGGTAATGGTTGTTTCTTTTATGGCTGTCGTTCGTGTAAAGTTATTAGGCTAGAGCTAAAGGAATTTCCTGTCCCGCTATATCCTGCCTGTATTCCCGTTACACTAAGTTCATATTATTAGGGCCTGCGCGGGTTTATTTTTACCTTCTGAGGTTATTAGAAATAATCATAACCACCGTGAGTTTGAAAGTGTTTGAATCTTTCAGAGCGATATGTTTTACGCTCATATCTGATATTTGCTTTGTTGTCATGTCATCCAGATTAATTTTTAATGCTTGAAATTATAGTTTTTTTTGCCAGTCCTGCCTATGATGTATGATTAATTTAGCATGAACCATGTCTTAGTTAGTTTTTGTGGTGGACAGACAGAAATGCAACCAACACCTGAGCCGCAGCCTCATGGTCCATCCCTACCTGTGTAGACACAGGCACCATCCCCTCCAGCACCAGTCATACCCCCAATCAAAGAGGGCGTGGAAGATTTATCAGTGAAGGTTATGTTATTACTTGTTGGCCAATTATGTGTTTTCTTAAAGCTGATTGTATAATGTGTTAGATATGTCCCCAGTGTGATCCAGACACCAGACAAGTAGCATGTGTCTAAATGTCGAGTCATTTGTCTGCTGATGTAGCGGAACATGCTTAATCATTTCTATCAATATTTCTGAAGCAGAGGCAGTGGTGTCGATATTTACAAAATGGAGGCAATGTGGAATTTCAGAGGTTTGTTTTTGAGCTTTGAGTATTTGTTTGAACACAGTACAAAAATCTGTATCTCCTACATCTACCCCTTCTGCAAGCACTTAGAGTTTATTTTGAATATTACTACAAGCTGTGTTTGTGTATTTACCACACACAGAGTGGTCTTTGAGACCCTATCTGCATCCATGGGTTCAGAGATTACACAGAAAGATAAAGAATAAAAGCAAATACAGATGCGTAAGAGGCACATGGCCAGAGGTAGATAGTGCAAAATGTGAGTAACAGAGGAGGAGGGCTGGTCTGTTGAAGAGGACAGGAAGAGAAGCACTAGAGTTATGTGCGTAACAAACAGGATGAGCAGGGAGGGATGAGAGGCATACTGAAATGCTGGCAGAGAGGAAAGAGAGGGGTTTGTGTGTATATGTGGATCCAATGGGGGATGGAGAGCAAGCCCGAGACAGAGAGGAGGGGCTAGAGAGAGCACCGGAGGCAGAGAGAGAGAGAGGCTGCCTATTCTGATTTCACTACTCTATACGCTCCCATCCCCCCTCACATTTTACTCTCCTCTCCAGTCTCCAATCTTTTCAATGGGAGCCAGACATGTATTACCATTGTGTGCCTACTGTCTACCCCCGTCCCACTCTTCACCATGTTAAACTAGGACACTGGTGTACCCACCATTTTGAATAATTATAGTTAGTATTTTTTGGGAGAGAAATAGTTAAAATTGGACTGCAGCCAAATTGAGAGCAGTTTCTGGGATGTTTTTTCCTGTGTCTTGTACATCTTGTCTGTCTCAGTTGGCCTTCTTCTGAGTAGCAGCTTAGCTAATGCCAGTTTTATGTGTTTAGCCGAGACTTTAAACTGCCATAGTTTTTCTTTTCTAATTTCGAAATCTAAATTCTTCTCTTCTCTGTCCACAGCAATGCAGTCCCAAGGCAGCACTTCCTCCCAGCCCTCCTTTGACTCCATGAGCTCCAGTGACAGCCTCTTGTTAAGCGACTCAGAGCAAGCGGAGGACGACACAGACGTCTTCCTCACAGACAGCTCTTCCTCTGTAATCATCAGTGGGGCTGGTGGAGGCACGACCGACGGAGAAGGGGGGTCAGAGAGTCCCGGGTCTCAGTGGACGTGTGACGGCTTCACTGATAAAGATGAAGAGGACGAGTCAAGCAGGTCGCAAAGTGTTGGCAAGGCGACTCATATCAGCCCGGATGAAAGAGACCCTCCCAGCCAAATCCCAAAGTCTCAGGGAGACATACTCTTTGCTCAGAAGGTAAGTGGACAGGTAACCCAAAAACAGAGTGTGGTGAGAAAAAGGATGACAGAGCAAAGCTCAATATCATTACGCAAGAGAAGCCTAGTAAGTGATTCAGACAGCAAGTCCGAGCTTCCACCTAGTAGTAATCTATCTTCTCTCTTTCTCTCTGTCAGTGTGCTGAGCTGCAGGGTTTTGTCAGGCCCCTGCTGGAGTTGCTGAATGGACTTAAGAGGGGCAGATTCGATCGTGGTAAGCATCCTTACATCATTGCACAGAGACAAGTATGACTGCAGAATTGAAGCTAAAGTTGTGGATATTGAATGCAAGTTCATATGATCTAATTCTGAGCAACCCAGCCTAGCTGCAATAGCTCCTTTGTGCAACAGTGTGTATCAATGCAGACTATTGATGCAGCCTAAAGTGCAGTGTGTGTGAAGCAACAGTCTTGCGGCTGACTCATCAGCTCACACGGCTTTACTGATATTGTAAGTGAAAGTGTGTGTGTGGGTGTGTGTGTGAGATGTTGTGTTTACATGTACAAGCAACTTGTGCAGTGTGAATGCTGATTGGATGCTTTTTGTTTTTAATTGACAGGTTTGAGTAGTTTTCAGCAGAGTGTTGCCATGGATCGAATCCAAAGGATTGTGGGGGTTTTGCAGAGACCAAATATTGGGTAAGATAGAGTGGGGATGATAGAGTTACAGCATTTACCAGCAACACCAAACTTCAAAAAAAACATTTTGATACTGTAGATCTATTGCTATTACATAATCACGTTTCCCATTCTCAATAACTGCAGGGAGAAGTATCTCAACACACTGCTCCAGGTGGAGATGATGCTAAAGCTTTGGTTCCCTCAGATCTCAACTCACCCTGTATCTGCAGCCTCGAGCGTCGCCTCATCACCCACTCACTCTCTCCAGGACACTTCCAGCTCCACTCCACCACACAAGCACAGGGATCAGTTACATATTCCTGTTAAGGTGAGAACACGTGCAGTCTTATTCCTGCACCATGTTGGGAAGTAACTAGTTACATATAATATTACATGATTCAGAACTGCAAAATAACTGTAAGGCTAATTCATTATAGTAATAGAAAAAAATCTAAATGACAGTTACTAATCAAAATGGTGGCAATTACAACGTTGTTATATATAAATGTACAGTGTAACAGCTGATGAAATCAGGCAGATGTCTATCATCAGACATGAACAGCTTTCAGTGCTGAAATTACCAAAGGGCTCTAAAATGATTTCACAGGATCCACTATGTGATATTTACAGGAATTTAGGATTTAGGAATCTAGGCTCTAATAGCAGAAGTTGAATATAATAATCTCAATTTTATTTTCATTAGTGCATAATCACATGAAAATAAGAACCCTGTTTGTGTTATGTTTATATGTGCAGCAGTATCCAAAAGTTTTGTCAGCGAGTGCTTCCATTTATTAAGATTTCTTTCCCTGCATGCTTCTGTCATGTAGTAATTCGAGGTAAAATGAGGTAAAACTTATTACGGGGCGTTTCAAAAAGATGGACCCAAAAGCAGTCTGCTATATTTCTTGATAGCAACATGGGACAATAACACAAAAGTTACAAATGGTTTAGTGAGTTCTCAAGTTTTATCAGCCATTTAATAAATGCCCTACATGCCCTCGACCTGCAGCATGAACAACATGGAGACAATAGTTGAATTGGTCCCAAACACTCCTCAGTGTCTGCGTCCACTCCAGTCACCGCTGCTGTGAACCTGTTTTTGAGGTCATCCAGATTAGTCGCCAGTGGTGGCACAAAAACAGAGTCTTTGATGTATCCCCACAAGAAAACATCACAGGGTGTAATGTCTGTGGATCTTGGAGGCCAAGAGTGTAGCACCAAGTCATTGGGTCCCGTGCGACCAGTTGGGAGCAGCACCTAGTGGTAGTTTTTTTTTTTTTTTTTTTTTTTTTTAATTCTATGCCCTGCCCTTTGATATAGTAAGCGGTTCACAAGCAGTTCATGGTTGCGGAGATATGGTGATTTCAAATCGGGTCCATCTTTTTGAAATGCACTGTATTTCAGATTTTTTTTTTCTCAATTGTTGTTTAAAAGAGTGCCAGAATTTTAACGAAGCATAAAAAATCATGCTAGTTTTATTCAGAAACAGTAAGTTATTTTTATTTGCAAACAAAAAACAGAATTCATTTAGGAAAATAAAAATAATCAGGGTCAATATTATTCACCCCCAGAAGAACTGACCTTTTTATTTGGCCATAGTACAAACCACCACTCTCACTGAGTAACGGTCCAAGTGTGTGAACTGAAGTTATGGAACATAATGGAACATTTGACAAATATTCACATCAGAAAGGATTTGAGGGATCACTTGTGACTTTGAGTTGAGTTTATGTTGATGTGAGAAGAAGGATTGTTGATGGACACAATGCAGGAGAAGGAAGTTATCAAAGCATTTCCAAATATCCACAACTGGAGTGAGAACCATTCTAAACATTTTGAAGAGAAGAATCAAAACTGTACAGTGACTTTTACTGGAAAGTAAATCATATCTAAGCCATGGGGGAACAGGTTGCCATGTTTCTACAGAAGCACAGAGCGGACATTGTCTTCTTTTTTGTTTTTATAGCAGGTGGAATTTAGTATTGAGGTGCACTGATGTATGTAGAGTTAATATCCCTTTATCTGTGAAGTCTAGACTGGACAATCAAACACAAGGGTTTCCACATTTCATGATGCAGGAGGCATGTAATATTACGCACTGAATTGTTAAATGTGTGTTTTTAGGACTTTCATATGTACAGTTTGCTACACAGTTTATTCTCACCAATTCACTTTTAAATGGCTCCTGCTCATTTTACAGAAACGCAGACTAAGCTGGACAGGAACTGACTTGCCAACACCTTCGCCTGTGCTTCTCAAGTGCCCTCGTATCAGTCCACAAGAGAGGGCAAAGCAGGATGATGAGGGAAGAGGCAGCACTCCTTCCTCTGCGTCATCTGATACAAACCAAAATCCAGTAGATATGGCCAGTAACAGCCACGACATAAAGGGAACGGACAATGAGGACGCCGGCAAACTGACAAACTACAAGTCAGGTCAAAGCTCTGAGCCAAGCCTGACATGGGTGCATGTTGCCCCCATTCTCTCGCCACGGAAGACCTGCTCCTCGCACAAGATCTCATCAGCAGGAAACACTGAAGACCAGCCTGCTACTGCTCCCACCTCACCCAGTAGCAGGGACAGTCCAGCCACGCAAGACAGCTCTGTCTCTTCCACCACAACCATCAAGCACCCAAAACATGTAATGAAGCCAACCCGGTGCCAAAGCCAGCCTGTTGGCGGACAACAAAGTGACAGTGAGACCATGGACGCCTGTCAGGGTCAAAGCCAACCCTCACATGTGAAGCCTTTGTCCAAGGTGTGCCCCACCCCCTTAGAGACCTGATGCATCACATGTGCAAAGAGCTGGCAGCCTTGCTTTGCAACATCACCGGCTAAAAGCTGCTGTGAGAAAAATGGAAGATACTAAATGCCTGTAATTAGAAATGTATTACAGAGAGAAAGGAGGCAAAGAATTAAACCCCTCACCATGACCACTACTACAGTATGAATTTTATACAACCAGACATAATGTGTTTATAAGAGTCAAATCTGTGTGGACTTGTTTACTATTTCATAATAATCTAAACATATGCACAAAAGTGGTTTAAGTTGAGGGAGATTGGACAGAACGCTTAAAGTTCATGGGCTATTTGAGTCATGACCAATAGGAGAGATTTTAAAGAGTTCTGAGGTTTGAATTTGCAGTCTGCACTGATCAGGCTGAAACCGACACAATGAGGTCCATGTAGAGAATAAAAGCATCTGAAGTTTATGGTGACGAGGTGTCCTAGTGGACTAACAGGGTGAGCTGAGCTTGAGCTTGCATTCACTTGTAGATAGAACCAACTATCAGGCACGAAGAAGAAAAGCGACAAAAACATTGAAAATCATGTAGCTAGTGATGTGAGAAATCCAGCACACAGCATTATACTGTACACGTGGATTTTGGAGTCATTGGAGACTATGGAAAAAATGATGTCATCAACTCATGAATGTAATCCAAGAACTGTTTGAGCACTCGGCTGGTTGGTGCATCTACAGCAAGGCACTGAGAGGAGTGACACCACAGCAGCCAGAGGTCACCTCACATGTTCCTGCAAACTGAGCGACAGTCAGTGTCACAGAAGTCCCAAGAAAGACTTTTAAAAGCCAGCCTGAGGAAGACTAAAGACCACTCAAAGACACAAGACTGTCCAGTGGATAATTTATTCATGTGTTGATCTGACCCTACATTTATTTATTGTTTGTATTTATTTATTAGGCAGCTCAGTATCACAGGTTTTGTGATTGCATAGTTTGGCCTAAATTTTTTTTGAGGTGATTGGGAAAATGATGTTGATAGTTTGTGGTTTTTATTGTTATGTTGTGGGAAAAAAAACAAAGGAAGTGAAATGTTAATGGTTGGACTACTGTGCCTTTTCACCAAAAGAGGATATGTTCAGAAAAGCAATTTGGTGCTTTCAGTGCATTCATACTGAATTTTGATTGTTCAGTTATATTTCGCAGAACCAGTGACACAATCAGTCATGAATACTACATGTAGTCATTTTCATCTTGGTCCAAACCAACAATATCATTAACTATGTACTACAAATCAGTATTGAGACCTATTGTAACACCTGCAGTTAATCAAGATTTCCTACATCTCTAACTTTTCCGCATACCAACAGCAGTGGCTACTGTAGTATTTGTCAAGCTTATTGCATTTTCGCATTTGTTCGGAATGTGCATGTGACTGGGTGGTGGTGGTGGTGAGGTCTCTAATCAACAGATGAACAGACTAAACTGCACTTCTAGCAGGTGCTCTTGAAAACTTGAAAAACAAAGAAATTATAAATGTAAGGGGCAATATGTTTATTTGCACCTGCACTATTGCTGCTATTGTTCTTCCAGTTCCAGCTCTAATTTAGACATCTGATAGGCCTCTCTATGGAAACTGCTAACACCATTCTCATAGTATGGGTTTTAGTGATGTGATTGGGTTCATCTCTATCATAAAATATTGTACATATTTAGACAAATATATTTTTAAATTGATATAAAAGTTCATACATGAAAAGAGCACCATGTGTGAGCCACTGGCAGCTTCCATGTTACGGCCTCCGTTTTGAAGCAAGAACTGTACAATCCCTTGAGTCGGTACGTCCTACCCCATCCTGTCTGCAGACACAACAAAAAAGTGTGCCAGACACTGAATTGGGGGGCGTCTTTCACCCCTCACTCATGTTTTTTTTTATATGGTTGTGGTATGACAGGGAAATCAGTTGCACTTATTATTTTTTATTGTTTATGTCCTTTTTCTTGTATGTTTTTCTACTGCAGTGACCACTGCTGATTGGTCAGAAATAATTTGTTTTTTAGCTACCCTCTTACATGGTAGAAGCTGACTGTAGTTCTCCCCGCCTCCCCTCCCCCACTCTACTGCATTCGTCTGCCCTTGCCCTCTCTCCTTCATCTCCCTCAATCCTGGTAGTATCTTTTTGTTCCAAACTAACTATCTTACGCTCACCCCGTCTCTACATTATACGTACTAGTCCTCTGGCTACTTTTTTCAGTAACTATACAAAGGAAAAATCTTTGAATAAATGACACATTTTTGAAAGCTGAACTGTCTCTACGTGTTTTCTCCCAGTATGACAGTCACCACATTTGCATTTTTTGTTTTCTTTTTGTGGTGTGATGATGTGAGTGAGGCTGTTTTTTTGGGGGGGTGGGGGGGCGTCTCTGGCTAAACAGATGTGTGACTCAATGGGGTGCAGATTTAGAGACTGTACATTTTGGAGTGTGTGCATGTACACGTGGGGAAGCAGAGGGGGGTGATGAAGGAATGGAATGGGTAGTGAGAAGGAGGGTGTGGGACTATGGTCGCTGTAATCTGACTGGCAGTAGTAGGGGGTCTGGCTGATCCTCTAACCAACTGTTAGTACAGAGGGCAAACACAACTGCTGTTTTATGTGCTCGTACATGTCTGGGTTAATTCTTTATTTTGGGACATCACAATAAGTAAACCCTGCCAGTTCTTATGAAGTACATTCAGGGGGGTGTATGCGCATTTTTAATACAGATGGCTCTGGCTTGATCTATGCTGCTAGGGAAAAACTGAAAGGTGAAAGTCAAAAGTTGATTTAAATCAATACTAAACACTAAAATATGTTTTTCTTTTGAGCTGTATAAAGAACCATGTGATGTACATGTAATAAAACAGATGAGAGTTGATGATAAGCTACTTAAAAAATACATTAAAAAGCAGCATTTTACGAGTGAAAACAGCACAATTTGTCATTTCCTCTGAAAAGGTTTTTAATCCTTTTTCTTTCATCTTAGTGATGACATTTCCATGTCAAAAATGTGTAGAATGAAACTGATCAAAATAGAGCAGTCTGCATGTCATTTGGTCAGACTCTTGCCATTATTAACCTCATTCATTTTTCCATGGGTTGAACCGATGCTGTCATATTTTGTCCGGAACCGCAGGACACAGACAAGGCACTGATTTAACTTCAAAAGCTGTACTGTCTTACATAACATATTAAAACATCACAATGACACCACAACACAGGTTACAGGATCATGTCAATTATGTGAAGAAATTCAGCAGGCTTAAGGGCACTTCAGGGCTTCACATCTATGTCGGAAAAGACAGTATTATCATTAGCATTTGTTTATTTAATCTTGGAAAACTCACTTAAGGAGGCCCCTTAGTTTCAATGGTCCTGAGGTACATAAATAAACACAACATGAGGAAAAAACAGAATTAAACACACAGGCCAGCAGAGTTAAAAGGTGATCAAAAGTGAGTTGCAGGAACCTGACAATGTAACAGTGAAAAGAACATGTCAACTTAAAAACGAACACATTCATCAGCAGTTAAACACTGAATTTGTCTCAGTGGTATTAATGAAGCAAGCTAAAAGTATTGTTGAAGGACATTCCATATATGTGCAGATCTTTTTACTTCACTGTGTATCTGTGGTACATGTAAGGTGAACCAGGACTGGGCAGGTTTGAGGATTACCAGCATTCTAGAAGACTAGGTCTGATAGATATGGAGGTGTTTTGAATGTGTCCAAAGTGCACTCACCAAAACCATCAAAAGGCATCTGTGGTGCTGTAAACTCTGACCACTGTCAGTTTCTGAGGCTTTTAATTCTAATAAATGTATCCTCTGCAGTAGAGGTAGCTCTTGGTCATCCTTTCCTGGGTCAGTTCCCACGACAATCAGTTTCATCCCCAGTGTTTGATGACAAGAAAGAGCATGAATTAACTCTTGATGGGGCACATTTTTTAATTGAAAACTGTTTAGTGTGACTACCTTGTGAATCTGAGAGAACAGGTACAGAGTCAGCAGCCTTATTAGTGCTACTACAACAACAATTTAGAGTGACCTAGTGCATGTTTTTGGTTGTGGGAGGAAACTGGAGTACCCAGAGAGAACATGCAAGATCCACACAGAAAAGCTCTGCCACCTGGTCTTCTAGCTGTGAGGCACAAGTGCTATCTATTGCACCACCGTGTTGCCCGCAGTACAAATACATATAGCAAGAAATAGTTAAGAGAAAATACAATACGTAATTACTTTAAGAAAATCTCAAGATGTGTGAACGAGTGTCCCAGTGCATTCCGTAGTGCATAAAGCTGTCGTCTAGACTAAATGTGGCTACTTTGGAGATTCTAAAGTATGAAACATGTCACAACATCACAGCTGTGATTTTTCAGGAGTTAATCTGGACCATTTATTGCCTTCTTAACTTCTTGACAATCAGTTGTCTTGTACAAGGGAAGAGGGATACAGAATCAACAGCCCTTTTTGTGCTACTGCAGCTACTGTACAAATCCATATTATAGTAAGAAACACTAAATTACATGAACAGAAAAGACAGTCCATCATTTCTTTAAGAAGGACTGATTGTACTAGTCTGAAAAATCGCAAGAACTTTGAATGTGTCTGTGAGGGAGCTGCAGACAGCCCCTCCCTGAACAGGTGTATGATTCCCAACACACACATACACAGACAACATGTTTTTATATATTTGGATTTTTCTAAATCCTGTTGTTTATTTCATATTATGCGTTGATCTACTGGAGATGGATCCTATTTAGCTGATTGATACATTAATGTGATTTTGGGTTGGGTGGTTTGTTGTTTTTGTTCCACTCTAATGCTCTCTCTC
>JAQQAE010009602.1:0-14518 GCA_029823295.1 Pseudamia nigra
GGGGGGGGTTGGGCTGGGATGGTGAGTTGTGGGGGGCAGGTGGAGACAATGGGGGGTGAGCCGGAGTGAGGTGAATAGAGCTGAGGAGTAAACTGTAGGAGCTGAGGATGTGTCACAGGACCACAGGGGTGTGAGGTGGGGGCTGGGTGTGGTGGGGCTGGAGTTAAGCTAGATTCAAATCTATTGAAAAACAGATTCAACTTGTTGGCCCAGTCCAGGTCACCACAGGCCTGACGTCCATCTCCACCAGTTCCATGGCCAGAGATGTGCTTCAAGCCTCTCCACACATCATGGACATTGTTCTGTTCCAGCTATTGCTCCAGTTTTTTCCTGTAGTCCTGGGTGTTATGTCTGCAGCCAAGACACAGTGCTCTGTGCTCATTCACACCCAGCGGCAGCATCGGCCAAGGAAGGGATGTAAACAGTCAGCACTATGACATGTGAAAACTCCTGCAGGATGTAATATGGACGAATGCTAACCGCAAGTAGCTCAATGTCCTTGCTACACAGGTGTTCCTTCACAGTGATGTGACCTGGGTTACACCATCTGTTGTTTACAAACACCGCCACCCCCCTCCTTTCCTCTTACCGCTTTCCGCCACCGTCTGGTCTGCACGGATGAGGGTGAATCCGTCCAAAGAGACCACTGAGTCCGGTACATGTCCATTCAGCCAGGATTCCGAGAGGCTACAGGAGGCTACATTCAGGAGGCTACATTCCCTGCACTCCTGATGAAACCTCGTAAGCGCCGTGAGCTCGTCCATCTTGTTGGAGAGGGACCGAACGTTCCCCATGATCACAGGCGGTAAACATGGCTTGAATCTCCGTCTCTCTTGGAGCTTGACGCCCACCCTGCAGTCTCGCCATCTCCTCCTCCATATCTCCACAGAAATTTCCAGTTTCTCTACATAGAGGAGACCGGTGCGGCTCAGAACTAACAGTTGGTCCCGAGTGTAAACAATAGAACCGTGGCTGAAGGGGTCACCCAATGCAGACTCAAAAACTCTGGAGAAAAGAGCAAGATATAGCGCGACAGTCCGGAAAATATCACCTCTAGTCAAACAGTTCCATGGGGGTCGAAAAAAGAGAGAAGACAGACATGAAACGAGGAAGGAAACAAAAGAAAATACTAAAGAGAACAGATTAGCGGACAGAGCTGCTGCAACAGGCTGCCACTCCAGCGACGCCATCTTTAAAGTCATTACTACCTGCTATTTGCTGTTTTCGGCCATATTCAGTATGCCAGTAGTAAGTAGTAATACGGGGTACACCGTGGATGAGTCGCCGGTTCTGAAGTATAGAGATAGACGACCACTTCCACTCACATTCATACCAATGGGCAATTAAGAGTGACCACTTAACCTAAGTGCATGTTGTCATACCCTGCTAGTCATAGTGAGTAATGGGTTTGGGACACATTCAGATTATTGAAGATTTTGCAGACTGACTGACCCTCGTTTCTTAAAGTATATATTCTCTTTACTTAACTGTGTCTCTTGCCACAACATGGAATTGTACAGTAGTTGTAGTAGCACTAATAAGTCTGTTGACTCTACTCACCCTGTATTTTTTGGCGCAGCGGTCCCGACGGGGGGAATTTCTGTTCTTCTTTCTGTTTGTAATTTCTGTAATCTGAATGTACAGCACTTTGGTTCATCTTTGTTGTTGTTGTTGTAAAGTGCTTTATAAATAAAGTTTCATTCATTCATTCATTCATTCCTTTGCACAAGACAAATAATGGTCTGAAGCAAGAAGGCATGAAATGACTCATATGTGTCTTGAAAACTGCAACAGGTGAATCTGGTGAGAGGGTGCCATGAGTGTTTTAAGCTGTCATCAAAGCTAAATGATCATCCTAAAACCTCCTAAACCTGGACCTTTAAATTATTATTATATATTCTTCTTGTATATAAATGCACAGGCTGATGTGCTTACAGTTGCAGCACAAGTAACTGTGCAGCACAAATCATCATCATTATGTATCACATTATAAAATATATTTACTGTAGAATGATCATTATGTATGTATGTCTCAGCTCTAATGGGAGCAGCTAACGGTCTCGCTCAAGGACATCTTTTCACATCCTTTCCTGGTTTGTTCTCAGCTGATTTCAGCCGCTGAATCGTTGAGCTGGAGCAGATCCCTGATCCTCCGCGGCATGTCGGATAAAAGCCGCCGCGCGTTTGATGCACTGCAGTTATTACGAGCATTTGTCCGAGTGGTTGGAGCACGAGGCCGAAGCCGAGCCGAGCCGCTCTTTGCACAGACTCGGAGCTCAGAGGGTTATTAAGTAGCTCTTCACCACAGGACCCTCTCCTCATTATGTGGAGTGGGAGACAGAGAGGGAAAAAAAAACAAGGGCATGGGAAAAAGAGGTGGCGCATGGATTATTACTTGTGCCTTGCTTTTCAGACAAAGGTTAACTGCAGGTGTGTTTGTGTGCGACGGACTCGACGTGTGCTTTTAACAAGCAGGGCAGGGCTGTGTTTGTCCACAGGGACACGCCTCTGCACAGAATTATAAGTGTAACAAACCGGAGAACGCTACAGCAGCACTGGATCTCAAACAGGCCGTGCTTTCCGCTGGTTCTACAGCTGGATGACAGACTGTCTTCACATAAATATTTTATTTCAGCAGACCACAGGTCAGTAGCACTTCTCGTCAGTTACATTTGGCCACAGCTCAGTGTAGAGTACAACAAAGTAAGCACAAATGAGCAAAATAATCATCAAAATATTAACCATATGACCAAAATAGGCATTGTAGTCCTCAAAATATGAACAGAGGAAGCAAAACAGAAGGACATAATCGATAAATATTAACAAAATGAACATAAACTGGGTCAAAAATTGGCAAAATCACAGATAAACTGGACACAATTTGCAAAATAATGAGTAATGTGGACAAATATTGGTAATATAATGAATAAGGTGGGCAAAAATCAGCCAAATAATGAAAAAACTGGACAAAGATGGACAAAAAAATGAATAAGCTGGGCAAAAACTGGCAAAATAATTGTTGAAAATGGACAAACATTAGAACAAAATAATAAATAAATTACAGAAAAATTTGTAAACTAATGAAGGAAATTCACAAAAATTATCCAAGTATTGAATAAAATGGATAGAAATTTGCAGATTAATGACCAAAATGCACAAAAATTGGCAAAATAATGGATAAAGTGGTCAAAAACAGCAAAATAGTGGATAAAGTGGACAAAAATTTGCAATCAAATGAAGAAAATGGACAAAACTTTTTTTTTTTTAATTATAAATATATGTTTTTCTTAATTGTGGTCATTTCTTGAAGTGCTCATCTTGAGAAACACCCATTTCATAGACCAGATGATTACTGACAAGGACAATAATTTGTTTTCAGTTTTAGTGTTATTTGTGGTTTTACTTATTGGTTATTACGAGGCAATGCAAAAAAACGATTTATCTTCAACGCTTAAAGAGTAAAATGCATGAAGGCGCTGTGGCATGTAAGCTTATTTTCAGTAAAACATTAGAAAGAAAGGTAGTTACGTCAGTTTACAGTGCATTTTTCTAGGTTTAGTGCCACATTTATCTTTCAGAACCACTGAACTCACCAGTAACGGTATTAATCTCAATTATTACCTGACAATCCATCATCTTCTCCAGTTTGCATCATGACAGACTTCACCATTTGTAATATGTCATTGCAACCGGCTCTGAATAGGCTTTTAACTCTCCTATATTTAACTAAAACGTCACAGACTCCGACTGACACATCGGAACTCTTTTATTCGAGCCTCACGGCGAGACAAATGTCTGTTTTGTGTCTCCCATGAAGGCTTTTCTTACACATTTAATGGGAACAAAACCTTTAATTGCCTCTCAGTTTGACACATGGCTTCCATTAGTTGTATATAAACAGACAGCTGGGGCATCACCGTCGCATTTACAGTCCTATTTACCCCACCGGAGAGCAATTCTGACATCTACTGATTTAAATAATTCAAATAGGATGCATTTTGTTAATAATGCGGCAGAAATTAACTGTCCAGATATATCAATAATTAGCGCCGCGGCAGTTTAAGTGGAACTAATGTGGAGGGAAATCAGCTCATTGCTGTACAGTAACATAATGAGTTTCTGGTGCCGTTTAATACGTGCACAGTTTTAATGTTTTCTCGATGGCATTTCAAATAAGGGTGGGTGTTACAGATGCCATGAAATGCAAAATAGAGCTCAGATCTCAGTGCTCGACCGGGATTAAACAGGAAATACTGGAGGACGTTTGGAAAATGATTGATTTTGACCAAAGTGTTTTAGATTTGATGCAGTTGGAGTCAGGAGATGTAATCCAAAATGTTCCGTCCGCCAGTCAGCGTCACTAATTATCATCATAATTGTCACTTCTTCTTCTTCTCCTTTCGGCTGCTCCCCTCAGGGGTCGCCACAGCGAAATACCAATGATTCGCATGTTTGATCTGGCATAGGTTTTTTTTACGTCGGATGCCCTTCCTGACACAACCCTCACAACAAGGGACAAATACTGTGTCTGTTACCCGGCGTTATTTGTACAGGAAGCAAAAGTCAACGTGGAAAAGTTGCAATAGTGCTATTGTAATTTTACTAAGAAATTAAAACCATAAACAACCATCTGTTTTTTTTCCCACTGATTGTCACACTTGTATTTATTCCAGTTTAAAGGGTTAGAGAGTGAGAGTTGGAGAGAGCATATGGTTGTTTGTGGATTTAAACAGTTCAACAATTCAAGAAACTTAGAGGCGAAAATGACCAAATGAACAAAATAATACGAAAATTAGACAAAAATGAACCGAGTAATGAAGGAAATGAACACAATAATCCAAAATTGAACTAAATAATGAGCAAAATTTAATCATGAGCAAGAATGACAAAAAATTTACCAAAAAAATGAAGAAAATGAACAAATAATAAAGAAAATGAACAAAAAATAAAGAAATGTGACAAAAACAAACCAAATGATGAAGAATATGAACAAAATAATCAACAGCATGAACAAAATAATCAAGAAGTATGTCAGAAATTAACAAAATAATCAAGAAATGTGATTAAATAATGAAGGAAATAAATAAAATAATGCAAAAATTGATTAAAAATAAGTAAATAATGGAGAAAATGAACAAAATCGTCAGGAAATATGACAAAAATGAACCAAATAGTGAAGAAAATGAATCCAGTAAACAAAAAATTGGAAAAAAAATGAACAACATAATGAAGGAAATGAACTAAAATGACCCAAAAATGGACACAACAAATTAACCAAATAACAACAAAAATTAAAGAATCAAAAAAATTATCGAAATAATAAAGAAATACGACAAATGAACCATGTAGTGAAGAGAATAAGCTGGACAAAATGAGCAAAATGCTTAATACACTGGATAAAAATGGAAGAAAATGGACAGAAATTTACAAAATAATCAACAAGGTATGCTGTCAGCACCAGAAAATGAGCAAAACTATTAAGAAAGCGGACAAAAATGACCAAAATAATCAACAAATTATGCAACAATGACCACATAATGAGTAGAATGAAAAAGAAAATGGAGTACAGAAGAACACATTTCAAGAAAATGAACTCAATAATCAACATAGTATACAAAAATGAGCAGCACAATCAACCAAGTCATGCAGAAAATGAACAAACATACAAAATACTCAAGAATAGTAAGAAAATGATCAAGAAAACGAAGAAATGAGCATGTTGGCTTGACAATAAGGCCAGTGTTGGAGCATACTTCTGCTGGCATGGTCTGGGCATTAAACTAGGTCTCCCAGGCTGCAAAGTGTAAAATAAGACGGGTGGTATTCCAGCATCTTAAATAGGAATATTGTGTGGTTTTCCTTTCATCATCACACCCTGAATACCTTTGGGTTTTGGACTGAAAATGGGACAAAGGAAGATGCAACTTGGAAACTTGTCAAGGGATTTGTTGAACACATGGAGCGGGATCAAAGGGGGTTAATAGGGGCCTGGGTGCTCGTTGTCGCCCTGGGGCCCCTTGACTTGTTAATCCCACCATGTTCATGTACAGATAAAGGCAGCACTACGCATTTTATTTATTGCCTCCGCTACATATAGTCAGAAGTGTTTTTTATTTGTCCGAGTACGTCAGGTCAGAAGAGACTGAACTTGGTTAATTACTGCTGACGCTTTAGAAGACGGATACAATACAGGACTGACAGAATGAGCTGGACTAAAGTCAACAGGAGGACAAATAAAGGGAGGACAGACAGATTTATAGACCACCAGTAAGAAGTACGTGTGCCCATATTATAAAGCCAAAACTGTTCTCTTTATACGCTATTCATACTAATCCGTATCAGTGACTTTGACCATAAACATCAAAGTATTAATCATTAATTCATCCATTTCCTGTGACCTGAAGGGTCATGGGGATATGGAGCCTACCCCAGCCAACCTGCTCGAATTCCTACGTACGGGCAGTTTTATTTGGCCTGTTGGAGGAAGCCGAAGCAGCAGCGTGCTGCCTATGAAAACCTTAAGTTTAAAGGTGAAGTTTTGGTCCGACTTGAAGGTTGAAGGGCATACACATGCACCCACTGACAAAAGCTACGGAAACGATAGAATCAACATCAAGACCACGTCACCTGTTACCAGTCATAATGTTATGGCTGATGGGTGCACAGTGTATCATGCACTGGATGATGTTTGTGCTGTGTCCTTCCATCATCTTCCGCTTTCCTGGTCAGGGTCGTGGGGTCAGCAGTCTAAGCAGCCCTCTCCCAAACTACCTCTTCCAGCTCTTCTGGGGGCCCCATAGGTGTTCCAAGGCCATTCGAGAGACACAGTCCCTCCAGTGTGTCCTGGGTCTGCCCCTGGGCCACTTCCCAGTTGGAGCTAGTTTTGGCGACCAGGGATTGGTCCACCCAGACCCCTGCCTTCAGTTGCAACCCAAACCACACATCACCGGACCCTTACGAGCCTTCCTGCAGGTGGTGGGCCCACAGGAAGGCTAGGACGTAGGCCCAATTTGCCTTGGGAGACCCTACCAGGGGCGAATTGCCCCTAACAACATAGGTTCTAGGATCACTCTGGCATGCAAACCCCTTAACCACGATAAGGTGGCGCTTCATTCTGTTCAATTTAGGGCTGTGTTGGATTGCGGTTATTGTGCGATTTGTGTCAACTTGTCAAGGAAGACCCACACATTACTCATTTTGTAATCTGCTAGCTTAAAAGTAAGAGAATGTCAAAAAATACAAAAGCACATTGTGACTTTCTGCTCACCTGTTACACAGGACCACACAACAGACGGTATATTTGTTTCTATATTAGCAATTAAATCACCTTAAAACATTGCAAAATTGGCAAAATGTGCTGCAAACTTGATGCTTTATGGTGAAACGTCAAAATGTGCTGCATCACCACACCCACAG
The DNA here is from genome assembly GCA_029823295.1 of Pseudamia nigra. Classification (NCBI taxonomy): domain Eukaryota; kingdom Metazoa; phylum Chordata; class Actinopteri; order Kurtiformes; family Apogonidae; genus Pseudamia; species Pseudamia nigra. The sequence goes on from JAQQAE010009602.1 coordinate 7,417, forward strand.
TGTTAGAGTTTTCAGCATCAAGGTGTTTCGATTTCACAGAACAGATGGGAGGTCACTGTCGTTGAGGAGTTCATTAAAATGCAACGTGAGTAAATGACAAAAATCAGTATGAAACCGTTAATGCTGACCATTTTTGTCCATTGTGGTATGATACACACAGGTACTAAATCTCATTCATGCATACAGCATGTAACTCCCATTTACAATATACTGTACATACTGCATATACTGTAACATACTGTACATAGATTCTCACATTATCCAGCCATATCACCATTACTGTGAATGTTGCTGTAAGTGAAAAACCACTCTCTTGTTCTCCCAAACAGAACACAACCAGGTCTCTTGTGTTGTCGAGTCACGAGGCGTAAATGTGTGAGGCGAGAATGACACAGCATCATCTCTCTCCCTCTGCCTTTTTTCCCCCTCGTCGTGTTCCTTTATCGTACTTATCCGCTGCCGAGATGCAGGAGGATGGGAGTGTGTCTGACTTTGTGCCACGGAGGGCTGTTATTTTCTCAGATTATGAGATGGAGGCGAGGAACACACAAACAGCAGGATTAATGTCACACTGTCGGATTTTGGGAGGCTGATCCGATTCATCAGCCGCTGAGATTCATTTCGCTGCAGCGCAAAAGGACTTTCCATCTTGTTTGGGGTTTTTAAGAAGCAGAATCGCCGCTGAGAGGCATGTGTCTCACTGTTTACCTTTGTGTCAGCCTGAAAATATATGAAACAGATGGATTTGCCCATGAATTGTACAAAGCCAGTTCCCAAATCTCCCAGATGCATTATTTGACTTTGTTTAAGCAAATAGATCCCTTCACAGATTAAAATCTTAAAACAGAAGGAATAAAACTTTTATGTTGAGTTCAAGGCAAATTCAATTTATTCCAAACATTTATATCCCCAGAGTCCATTGAACCAAACTCGCCAAACTTGGCACATGGGTTACTATGGCAACCACCACCTCATCTGCATATTAATTAGATCACAGTATTAATAATTGAAAATATTTTGACCTGTAGTACCAAAACTATTATAGCTAGAGGCACCACTTTTTAGTATGACCTTGACCTTGACTTTGACCTTGAAGGTTTGGTAGGGCCTGAAGTTATTTCCCGTTGACCGACATACATTTCTACACATATAGTGAAGTTCTTTCAACTTCAAGTCAAATACCCCTGCCTTATTGACCATGCTGATTGCAAATAAGCTGTGACCTTAAAGGAAAAAGGTCAAAATCATGGTCAGTTTCAAGGTCATATATTCAGAGTTGATTATGTATGGTTTAAATGTCAGGTCACAGCATCAATTTCTGCAACAAAAATTTTGACTTGTACTATCAAAGGTACTCCAGCTTTGTAAGTAATGTTTCCTAAAACTGGGCGGGGCTTTTCCATTTCACATCTTCTTTTCTAAAAATTAGCAGCTTCATCAAAGCATCACCATCACCACAGCTGAAAGGAACCTGACCCCGGTAGATCTGATGACCTGTTTGATCGGCTCTGCATCTAACCTGTCTTTTGTGTGTGTGTGTTTTCTCTCTACAGCCACCAGACCCAGACGACATGCTGGGACCATCCCAAGATGGCCGAACTCTACCAGTCTCTGGGTAAGACTTTCTGAAATGACTGAACAGAACCTTGGCTTTGCTGTTTCAGCGGATTATAACCATGCACATACTGTACATTTCTAAATCATGACAGGACCAGAACACACAGAAAATCACAAACCACAAAGTGTTAAGTATCATCAGTTTGCACTTAGAATGTTCCGAACTGTTTGAGGTAGAAAATATGACATGTAGTGACTTAAACGAGGTTTCAGGCACATGTCAAAGGCCTTATTGTTTGACGAATGGCCAAAAGTAGCTGCAGTATATTGGATTTTTGTCTGCTGAAGCCATTTCGTTCTGATTTGTGTGTGTGCAACTCCACACCACAAATTTTGATCTGGATCCAGGCAATATTCTGGATTCTGGATCTGGTTGTCCAGAATACTTCCAGTAGAGGTGAATGGAGCCGCTGTGATGGATGTCTGTGCTCCCAGAGTGCTTTTTAGTTCTATTTTCTATGCATTTACATTACAAAATAATAACTGACCAGAAAATAAGCAAAATAACCAATAAAGTGGCATATAGGAACAAAATAAGTAAGAAAATGCAAAACTTTATGAATAAAACAAATGAAGTAATCATTAATTAACACTCCTCAACTCATTAAGGCTCCCAGACCCCATGTGGTCGAATTTATTCCCTCACAGGTTCTTATTTATGGGCTCTATCTTTTGCCTGGTGCATTGTTGGACAGCGGATGGCATATTCCTATCTTGCCTCAGCAAAAAATGCTTGCTTTCTGCCACACCCCCACACCTCTGAGGTAACAACACACTGTGCGCCACTGAGGGCTGCACCAGTGACCGACAAAAACCTGGTCTTTGACTTAAAAATAGACTATTGGCTGGTATCTCAGAGGTGCAGAGCGTATTGAAGACAGGTGACCATGTAGACATGCAATTCAATTTGACTTATATCGCGCCAAACATAATTGAAGATTATCTCTGGACATGTACAGACGGCAACAATTATATTTAACATGATGGATACATGCATCATGCATCATTCCTTAACATGGTTTGTCGCAAGAAAGAAAGAATAATAAAAGTGTGTTTCAGTGAGTTGCGCCTTATACATTCAAAAGGGCCCTATTGTCTGCATTCTTTCTATTTGTACTGCATCCCTCATTTTAGAAGGATGACCCTTCACATTCATATGATACATATTGTTTTGGTGCTATCTTCATGTTGTATACTAGCTCTGTGCAGCTCTCCCTAATGAAACCTGAGACTGTCCTCATCCGTCTCCTTCCCGTCCTCATCGTCTCCACCTTCTGTTTCAGCTGACCTGAACAACGTACGCTTCTCAGCGTACCGGACGGCCATGAAGCTGCGGCGGCTGCAGAAGGCTCTGTGTCGTAAGTATCACAGCGTGGCCGAAGCGCGCCCTCCTCTCACCGGGAGCATCCTCTCGCTGTGTTCCAGGCCTCCCACCGCACTCCCACACTCCTGCTTTGTTCATTCCTTTTCCGTCTCCGTTTGATTCACCTCATTTGCTCTCGTCGGCCTTCGTCTCCCCTTCATCCTCTTGTCTCACTTCTCCATCTCTCTTCGCAAGGCAATAAAGGAGTCACTATGTTTTGTATTATGATGCTTAATGATGTTTTATCTTAATAATTGTGTTTCTTCTGACTGTATATTACTCATTTTGTTTATTTAGTGTATTTTGTATTGTTTTATCTTTTTGCATCTTGTACATGCATTGTGTCTTTTATGTCATTTTTACGTTTTCTTGACATTTGCTTCATCGTTTGTCTTTTTGTATATTTTATGTTCTTGTGTCATATGTTAGTTTTAATCTTTTTTACAGTTACATCGTTTTTGTGTTTTTGCATGTTTGCATCTTTCACGTGGTTTGTATGTTTTTGCACATTTTAAGATTTCTTTGCATATTTTACGTAGTGTGTATTAGGGCTGGGTGATATGGCCTAAAAATAAAATCTATTTTGTCACAAAAAATTCAATTTACGACGTTTTCCCAGTATTTAAAGAAAACAATAAGTACAAATGACAGAGATGATGGGACAAGGCAACTTAAGCAAAATACCTTTTTGCACATTTTTTACACATTTACATTTTTTTGCATCTTTTACATCATTTCTGTTTTTGCATTTTTGCGTAATTTATATCTTTTGCAAAATGTACATATTTTTTGCACATTTTATATATTTTTGCATCTTTTACATGGTTTACATCCTTTTGCACATTTTACATCGTTTTGCGAATTTTACACCTTTTGACATCTGTTACATAATTTGCATCCTTTTGCACATTTTACATAAATTTGCGAATTTTACACCTTTTGACATGTTAAATAATTTGTATCTTTTTGAACATTTTACATTTTTTTGCATCTTTTTGCACATTTTACATAGTTATTTAACTTTTTCACCTTTTGGCATGTTTTATGGAATTTGTATCTTTTTGCACATTTAACATCTTTTTGCATCTTTTTGCACATTTTACATACCGGTAGTTATTTATCCTTTTAACCTTTTGGCATCTTTTATGGAATTTGTGTCTTTTTGCACGTTTTGGATCTCTTATGTAGTTTGTACATTTTGCACATTTTACATCTTTTTGGCATCTTTTACGTGATTTGTATCTTTTTGCACATTTTACATCTTTTTTGCATCTTTTACGTGATTTGTATCCTTTTGCACATTTTACATAATTTTGCAAATTTTACACCTTTTAGCATCTTAAATCATTTGTATCTTTTTGCACATTTTACATTGTTATGCATCTTTTTCACTTTTTGGCATGTTTTACGGAATTTGTATCTTTTTGCACATCGTGCATCTTTTTGGACCTCTTATGTAGTTTGTACATTTTTGCACATTTTACATCTTTTTTGCATCTTTTACGTGATTTGTATTTTTTGCACATTTTACATCGTTTTGCCAATTTTAGACCTTTTGACATCTTTTACAGAATTTGTATCTTTTTGCACATTTGACATCATTTTGCACATTTTACATTGTTATGCAAATTTTACACCTTTTAACATCTTAAATAATTTGTATCTTTTTGCACATTTTATGTCGTTTTGCATCTTTCTCATAATTTGCATCCTTTTGCACATTTTACATAATTTTGCAAATTTCACCCCTGTTAACATCTTAAATCATTTGTATCTTTTTGCACATTTTACATTGTTATGCATCTTTTTCACCTTTTGGCATGTTTTACGGAATTTGTATCTTTTTGCACATCATGCATCTTTTTGGACCTCATATAGTTTGTACATTTTTGCACATTTTACATCTTTTTTGTATCTTTTACATGATTTGTATTTTTTGCACATTTTGCATCTTTTACATAGGTTTCACCTTTTTGTACATTTTGCTTCTTTTGCATGTGTTATAGTTTTCATCTTTTTTGCATGTGACATTTCTTAGCATCTTTTGCATAGTTTTTATTTTTGTGCATATATTTCACATATTTTTTGTTGATGTCTTTTTCCATGTTTGTATGTTTTCATTTTTTTCTCTTTTTTTTTTACATAAATGTGTGTCCTTTTTGCATCTTTTACAAATACATTAACACATACAGAGAACCATTCTACTTTCCCTGTGGACCAAAAATGGCCTTTAAAACTATCATTTGACATTTATTGTAATAATTACCACTGATATGACATGCACATTTTATTTTGAGTACATTTCTGGCTACAACGCCCAGCTCTGAGTCACCTCATTGCTCTTGTCATCCTTCGTCTCCCCTCCGTCCTCCTTGCCTCTGCTCAGTCGGTGATTTTCCGTCCATATGTGTGTTTACTCATTCTTCTCGTCTCTGGCCGGCAGATCCACAGAGCGCGCGAGTCGCCTACAGCCCTTATGAAAGTGTTATGTTTTTAACAAGTAATGATAGTTGCAGCCAAGCAGCTCGGAAGCACTAGTTGTATTTATAGGTTGCAGCGATTCTAAAAATGAAAAAAAAAAACAGGTGGTTGATTAACCCGGGTTAAGTCAGCGCGGCTGGTGGAATTCGGGTCTGATTCCTTTTACTTTTATTTCTGGCAGTTGACTTTGTGAGTCATTTTCCCTTTTATTCTGACAATTACAGAGCTCAATCTTGTAGTAAATAAATGGTGATCAGATTTTCTTCACTTAAGCATAATTAATATGAGATAACAGAAATTTTTGTCTATAATTTTGTCGATTTTTTGAAAGCATCGGGAAGTGAAACGTGTAGTTTTTTTCTACTTACCGGTATATGAAATCTATGTGCCCCATCTGGACTGTGTTTTTGCTTGATCTAGGACAGTTTGATGATATTTTAGGATATTTGTCGGCTTTGTTTGTCGGGCTGTTTTTGTAGCACATTTAGTTCCGTGAAGATGAATGTGAATATGATTTATGCACGTCACACACACACACAGACAGACAACATCCTGCTTCAGTGGCAGCAGGGGAATAAAAACTACTCGTAATTTAGCTGTGTGTTACTCATCAGTATTTATAAGGATCTATAGGTCAGTAAGACCATGTTGAAGTAAAATCCAAAATGCACCATGTCATTGTCAGTTCTGTTTGTAAGGTGTCGTGTCAACACACAATGGAAACTTCGACTTACCAACGTCAAAGTGGTTCGTCTTTTATGGTGTGAGTTAAATGGTAGAGATCCCAAACTCCACCTGTAACTACTTATGACCTCGGAAACGTCAACAAAGCTTCAGCATCCAGGAGTTGGTGTTTTTGCGACGTTATGAAGCAGGAAGAGTAACCAAAATAGTCTACAAATTGAAAAACTATCAAAATTGTCTAACTTTGTCAAAGAAATGGTTAAAATACTAGATTTGGGATGATTTTATAAGCTTAATAAACTGTCTTCATATATTGTTACAGTCCTAAGCCTGTTGAATCAGATTTGCACGAGGTTCCTTGGCACCTGAATGGAACTGGTGCAAGACCCGTAATTCATTTTGGCATAAAAGAGACCTCACTGCACTTCATTTCCTGTCATTACACCATAATGGCCACAAACTTAACAAATTTAACCATGTTCTTTGAGAGTTTAGCAGTGAAAGAGGTGACTGTCATTCCAGGTTTGCTCAGGTTTAACATAATTCTATGTATTATTACAGTTTTTACAACAAAGTGCTACTTTCTTGACTTGTAAATTTGTCTTTTAAATGGGCAAACGTATAATTGCTGGCATAATTCAATCGGGATCAGAAAATTGTCTTCTGCTTGCTGTTGACTATGTCAAAGGTTGCCAACTACAGTCCTCGAGAGCCGCTACCCTGCTTCTTTTCCAACTGTCTCTGACTCACCCACTGTACTGTCCACCCTCGGAATGACTGAACACACCTGATCCAGGTCATCAACAGTGGGTAGGACAGAGACTGTTGGAAAACAAGCAGGACACTGGCTCTTGAGGACTGGAGTTGGCCACCCCTGAACTACAGTAGATATAAAAAGTCTACACACCCCTGTTCAAATGCCAGGTTTTTGTGATGTAAAAAATTGACACCAAGATA
>JAQQAE010009603.1:0-14518 GCA_029823295.1 Pseudamia nigra
ATAAGGCCAAGAAATAGGAAAAATAACCGGATGGCTGCACTTGACTTGCTAACTGTTTACGGTAACTTGCTGTCACTTATTCTGCAGTCGTAAGTCGTAAGGAGAATCTCTGGGATCACGAGTGCCCCCTACCATGAGGCAGGAGAACTGCGTGCCTCACCTGCTGCTGTTTTTCTGTACATTTTCTTGTGCAGTTTGTTCAGTTTCTTGATTATTTTTGTTCATTTTTGGTCATTGTCTGAAATAATTTATGTAATAAAGGTTATGTATTCATGTTGATTTGTTTGTTAGCAGGATTACTCAAAAACTACAAGACAGATTTTGATGACCTTTTCACCAGAGGTAGTCCTCGGGCCACGGATGAACCCATTATATGTGGAAGGTGATCGGGGTCAGGATGCGGATTCTGGATGAATGAACATTGTGAGATGGGGCCATTCATCAAAATCCATCTGGTGGTTTTTGTGTAATCCTGCTTACAGACAGATAAACAAACAGACAAACCATCATGGTCACATGACCTCCTTGGCTGTTCACAAATCACAGTTTGGGTGGACAGCAGCCTTGGCTGAGGTACTGTATACGCTCTCTGAGTGCCCTCTAGTTTCTTGAGTATTTTGTTCAGTTTCACTAATTTTCTTAATAACTTCTTGATTATTTTTTTCATTTTTACAAATTTTCTCAATTATTTTGCTTATATTTTTTAAAATTAATTTTATGGATAATTTTTGTTCATTTATACTTTATTATTTTGTAACTCCCAGTGTTCTGACAAAACTAACGCCTTTGGTTGTGGCGACTGCACTTGATGACACATTCATAGTTATGCTCAAATATTAGGATCATCTAAGGAGGCGATTTATATAAAATTAATCCTCCGTAAAATGAGCATGTGCAACGGTGTAAATCAGGTCACATATAGAGACCTAAATCATGGTTTTACCAGACTGTAAACATGTTTATTTCCATTTAAAGTTGGACATGTTAACATGTGACTCTACAGGAATTGACTCAAATCTTGAAATAAGCGTCATCTAGTTTTTCTTCTTAGCGTTGGACAGTAACCAGTGGTTTTCTGTATTTCTGCATATGCTTAGGTCTGGATTTGTAACTTTAGTGACAATTGATATGCACTTACATTGTTTTACCTGTAGAATAAATGACCTGCTACAATGCAGTATCAGACTATGATAACTTCAACATTACTCAAGTGGTTTTCCATGAAATACTCTTTTACTCAAGTACTTATTTTCAGGACTACCTCTGCTTCTACTTGAGTGTTTGGCATTACAATGTAACACTACTTTTACTGTTGACTCTCACCCATCACTCCTCAAATGGCTCTGACCTGTCACAGCGTTGCCCCTTTTATCTAAATGTTGGCACATCTGGATACAAAAAGCTAATATGGCAGCAGCTAAAATGCAAACTCCTGGCTTAGAAATGACAGTTCAAAACCCACTGCGTGGCATTCCAGCGCCCCCATTCGGTAATTATATGCAGTATGTGGTGAGGAGGCGAGGCCGACTCCTTAGGGCCCAGTGCCAGTATGGGCCGCCAAGGCTGACAAAGTTTACTCCACAGCAGTGGATCAGAATATAGCGTCTTCTTTGCCTTTAAACAAACGAACAGATGATTTGCAATGTCATCGTAGTGGGAATCCTCCCTGGAGGAGCTTCGTGTCATTCCTGCTGAGTGGTGATGATGAGCCTGTCAGTCCGTCACTCCACTCTGTCTCTTTAATGGCTTTCACCTATAAATGTCTGCATTCAGCTTCAGGGGACATCTATACAAATGAATGCACCTTTTATTTGTCCTTTTCAGGCATCCAGTGCCACAACAAAACTTTTTATTGCTTATTCTCTGCAATTTGCCTCCATTTCCCTTTATCATTTTACAGCCACCAGTTTATGTGCAAAGTGGCCTAAAACGGAAACCCTCTGCAAAGCTGCGCAGTCACAAATTTCTATTTAAAAAAAAAATTTGAATAAGCAAAAACGATTAAAAACATCACACAAACAGAAAGGAACACAGTAAGCTACAAAATGAACAAAATAATCAAGTAAATTAACAAAAAGGAACAAGGTAAGTAAATGTCAAAATGAACACAACTAGCAAAAAGAATGAACAATAAAACTGGGAGGAAAAAAAAATCAATAAAATCAACCCAAAAACGCAAAGAATAATCAAATCAATCAAGTAAATAAATCAGGAATAAAATAAACAGAATGAAGGAAAAAAAGTAACAAATTAATGGCGTAAATTAACAAAGATTACCCCAATCAACAAACAAAAAAAAGAAACTGAGCAAAAATTAACTATTTAAGCACTAAAACAGTGCAAAAAGAATCAACAAAAAATAAAATTAATCCAAATAATCAAGTAAATAATCCAAAAAACTAAAGATTGAAGTTAATTAAAAACAGAAGTAGCAAAAAAAATCAACAAATTAAGCAATAACAATAATAAAAAGTAATAATGTAAATAAGTCGAACATGAACACAATAAGTAAAACAGCAACAAAATAAACAAAAATGAACAAAATAATCACGTGAATTAACAAAAATGAAGAAATTGGTCAAGCTACTAGCAAAAATAACACAACAGGCAATAATAAACAATGTAAGTAAATAATTGTCAATAAAAAATTAGCAATAATGTTAAAAAAATTAAGTAAATAAACCAAAAATGAACAAAATAAGCAACGTAAATTGTAATATGCACATTTTTAGCACATCAAGTTGTTTTCCTTAATGTTTGACGGTAAATGGTGTTTAATGTGATTTATTTGTACATTTTCTCGGTTCTGAGTCTGTCACTGTATTAATGACAATTACTGTGCTCTTTACATTAATAATTAGCTGCAAATAAAAACATGTTTGAACACACGAAATAAGGAGGTTCTAATAAATACACATTATAGCTACTACTGGAGTATTTTTTATGAGATGCTTTTTTACTCTTATGTTTATGAGTACTTCTACTTCTGGTTGAGTCAGTCCAATTATAAGGTAACAATACTTTTACTTTTGTACCGTCTCTGTTTACTCTAATGACCAGTGCAGAAACACAAACTGTTGTGTTAATTGGAGTTTATTTTGAATCACAGAATCTGTAAAATAAGCTCAGACAATAACCTGCTCAATCATCTATCATTATCAAGTCCCTCTTACATGGAGGCAACGTTTGGACTCACTTCAAGTGTTTTGCAATTCAAATAAATACTATGCTTCAGTAATGTTGGTGCAAATGAACCGTCATTTTAATATGCGAGTTTTTTGAAAATTTACAGGTTTCTCTGTGTTGAACAATGATTTGTTTCATGAATAAATGCAACACCAAACTGCTGTGTGTCTTCAGTGTGCACAAAACAAAATGAAGTAGTGTAACTCTAAACTAACATCAACTCTGTTGGACCCACACAGGTTATTTACTGCAGAGTGATTCTGGTTCAGACTGAAAAAAGTGTGTAACTGCAGCTCAGTGAGCAGCGAGAGCCAATTTACACGTCGCTCACTCATGCTGTTGTTGTGTGCTCTGAGTGGAAATGAAGAAAATTGGCTCACACAGGTGGATATCCAGGTTTCTGTGGGATGCCAGTAGCTGCGGTTGTCCCTCCTATTGTTTTCCTATTTCAAGAGTTGTGTCACACTGTGCTCAGTGAAAATTTACATTTTATTTTTGTGAGCTGGCAGGTGGGCTGGCAGGTCGCGGCAGCTGCAGGTCTGCCTGTGATGCTCATTTCCTCATTTGGACTTTATCACACTTTCCCATTCTTGCCCCTTCCAAGAACCACAGTCATCTGAGTCTCCTACCTTTATGTAGCTGCGAGTCCGGCCTATATAGCAAAGGCCATTTTAGCCAGTGTGTATATTTCAGCGCGCTCCTGTGTGTGTGTGTGTGTTCTGCCCCAGTGACTCTCCTGTGATGAGTGTGCTTGGTATAGTGACGATCTCCTGCGTGCATCCCTGGCGGGTCTCTCCGGTGAGTGTCTTGAGGTACCGAGTGACCCTGATGTGTCATCTCCACTTAAGAGAATGAGCTGATTAACGATGGGATGATGCAATAATCACACAGTACAGATGTACAGCAAAGAGACTATTAGATTAATGTGTTTATTAGAGTTTCAGATATGCAAAATAATTGTACAATGCTAAGGAAACAGAAGGCAGAAGAAAACATACTGCTTACATGTTTACCACTCCTGTTTTACCATTTTATGTTACATTACTAAATCACAGTGGACATCATTAGGATTTTTGACAATGATTAACAAAACTCAACCTCAGTGAATCCAATTAACAGCCATATTTGACTTTGTCTGCTGCACTTTGTTACCAGAAGTTTTCCAGATTAGACAGAATTCATTCATACACCTACGTCTGGATGTTGTGACAGCTTGTTCGTCAAGTTCCTGGTGTAAACAGTTAAAAACAAAGACACTACAGTATATATCCCCTGGGAATGCATTAATATCCATCATTAAAAGACAGAATCCTTGAGCTAATGTGTTTATGGCTGCTGGGAGAACACCAAGTCATCAGAAAATGGAAAGAGTAATTAAGAAATTGTGTGACAAAAGTTAAAATTTAAAACAAAGTAACATCAAAGATCACTGCTTCCAGGATGAAGCTGATGAAATGAGGCATTGAGGCCTGACTGTATTCACTGGAACGGACTTCCAAACATCATCCTGCGATTCATGTAACTGTGTTAAAATACTATTGTGAAGCTGGACAGAATGAGTTTACTTCTAGTGCTGGTGATTCAAAGTCATAAAGCAAGAAATAAAATCATAAAAAGCTGCAGGATTGATTACTCTCTATAGACAGGCTACTTACGCAACTAGACAACTACACAGTGGAGTCTCGCAGAGATCTGAGCTTAGTATATACACATTTCTAAAAGTAACATTTACGTAAACTTCATGACATCTCACCAGTTCTGGTGAAGTAAACACGTTGTACTGTACAGCAACACATCTAGCGTCTTCTGTCCAAATAAATACAAAGTCTTTACAAGAGTAAAATCTAAAGAGACAGAGGCAGCAAAACACAGTGAAGATGCAGTTGGTGAGGCACTTATTGGCAGGACAGACACGTAACATGGATTAGTTCATGGTTCTGTTTTAGACAGAATATACACACAATGAGGCTCCTGAATGCAGCACATTATGAGTGGAAATACCCAGTTCAGGGTTTTATATGTTGTCACTGTCAAGATACTTATGAACTACGAAAAAGAGGGGATTATTTAAAATTCTTAAATACTACATATGCTCTACATAGATTCAAACATATATATAGACTATATTCACACAGTAGACGTTTTCATTTAACATGATGCACACGGTGGGAAACATTTTGTTCATATCAATGGTTTCTGAAAGGCCGTTCTGGGGCCAAACAGATGGCCACTTCCTGAATGACATTTTGGAGCCAAAAACAGGATGTGACCATATTTGGATGAATGGCAGTGGAGTTTCAGGAGCGTAGTATGTCAGGGGTCTTATGGGTAAGCTAATGCTAACTGCTAGAAAAATTTCACCAAGCATTGCCAAACAAAGTCATATTATGGTGTTGTTAGTGTAAAGACTGAACCACAACTATAGTATCTCAGGTAAAAACTATGCACGACTGAGTAAACAGAAGATAAAATGGTCAGACACATCGAGTTACCATAGCAACCTGTCAATCAAAACCCAGCACAGCAGTGATTTATTGGATTATTTGCTGTAATATCTGAATAATGGAGCAACAGTTAAAGATGGACCACCAGATCACATATTAGAGGGTCCAAATAAAACGTACGAGACAATGATCACTCATGACAAATGTATCCACTTAGTATTTTCAGAGAGAAGTCCAATGTAACTATGAGACTCAGGCCTTCTTGGAGCCCACTGAATGGTGCCCCAGTGGCCAACAGCGGTATTACAACTTTAAATTGCTTCTGCATCGGCATCACTGAACAGCCTCCGTCAATGCCTACTGGTAGAAATACAGGAAACCAAACAAATTATATCACTTAACTGATCAGAGGAACATCAGGTTGGGTATAGGACCACATTCCAACTCAAGACAATAAACTTAATATTTCTCTTCAATTACACTGAAGAATTAGTATTCAATTACTTCTCAGCTAATATTACTATCTGACACTGTAGGAAAAGTTTCCAAACCCATAACACTTAGTGCAATATAGTGTGCCATGATTCTGTTAATCTTGTTTTATTTATTTGTTTTCATTGTTCATGTGTCACATATTTATTGTCTCTGTTTGTGTGCAGTAGTGAGCACCACTGGGGAGTGCTTCCAATTTCATTGTTCTGACTTCAGTGACAATAAATCCATAGGAATGGTGTACATTTATCATGAAATATCTTTCTTTGCCTCTTTACCTGTTGAAGCAATTTTGTGTTGGATGTAATCTATAAACATTGTACATGTAGTCTTGGAGAACTGGTTCAGGGCTAAGCTAGTGGCCTGGGACACCCCTCGGTAACGTATGGGACGCTCATCCAGGAGTTAAAACTCATAGCACTATCACACAGTAGTGTTTCTAGGAATTTGATGGTTGTAACAGCATCCAACATGTCTCTTTAACTTTGAAATATGGCCCAGCACCCATCTGATGCTCACTCTTTGTCTTTTCAGTTACAGATCAATTGAGAGACAACGATGTGGTAACACTTTGTCTCCATTTGTAGGACTGGAACTCTGCAGATACTGTTCAAGTGTGTTATAGGAAACCGTCTGCTGCCTGAAAATGGTGCATTTACTGCCATTTGAAAACATCCTACAATTGAAAAAGGCAAAAACCACAGAAAAGTGTGTAATCTTTTTTTGTTTTGTTTTTTTTTTTTTTTTTTTAGGTGCACTAGAATTACAATGAACTTTACTTATCCCTTTTGGGGAAATTCATATTTGACTAGCTTCATCAGATTCTACAAATGCAGAAACAAATCAAATGTTTCTTCTAAATGATCACATATTTAATAACTTCTGAACAGTACTGTTTGTTATCAGATGCTCATTCTTCCTCCACTTACTCACACACACGCACACACCACATGGAACTCTGACCAAAGTTTTACAGCTTTATAGCAAGTAACATACACCAATCGTTCACCTGTCATTTCACTCAGTCCCAGCCCTGGAACAAACAAACGCTGGACACAATCAGGCCACAGTGACTCAGCTTTGCTTACGGTAGCATTCTGTGGAACTGCAGGAATTTCCCAGCACTTCTCTGACTTGAAAACAGACACAGAGCTCAACATAGCACAGTTAATAAAAGTTAGAATCAGCTACAACTGCATGTTAATAAACTTTAATTTCTATACAAAGACATGCTGAGCAGTAGAACAACCTGTCTGTCTTTTCTCAATACAATAAAGGAATAAAGGTTTCTCTCAGGCTGTCCTTCATGCTTCTGTTGGATAATGCAATACGGGTTTAACCGCATGCCTCAGTGGAACAATGGAGTTTGAGCTAATGGCAAGAAAGGAAATCTCCAGATTCATTGCAGTTCATCAAACAATCTTGCTTTCATTTTGTTTCCATGCCCCATCTGCTTCCTGATGCTTCTTTTGTAGAAACAGTCAAGTAAAAGTCATTTGATATTTCGTAAGTCATCCTGTTGCTGGTCCAGTTTTGGTCCGATTCATTTTCAAAAGGTCAGATGACAGAGTAAGGCCATATTCCACATATAAGAGTTTCTCAGAATCCATCATATTGAACTTTGTAGAATACTGATGTTCCAGGTCACCTGGTGATGCCAATCATCTGACCTTTAAAGAACACACAAAGTTGACACATTTTAATTCATTTTAGTATTCTTTCACGTTTCATGATTGATTAACAATAGTGAAGCTACTATGCATCTTTTATCCCCAAGTCTAATGTCAGTTTCACAGCATTTTCAAAACCTGAGAGGTCATGCTTTAAATTTTCATCCAGACGACGGGTGTCTCGGAACCATGGCAACCATATGAGGCTGCTGACAAGATGTGGACTCAATAAGCAGCGGTCAAGAGAACAGATAAACTCAGATTTGCAGCCTGGCAGCACTGAGAGATGAGATTAAAAGTGAGCAATAAAGGCTTTACCGTTCACTCAAACTTTATGGAGGTGTCAGTTTAGACGTGACCTACAGTACAGTACACAGAAGTCTGCAGCTCTATCAGGGCTGAGCGTGATGATCATTTTCAGTATGGATCGATTTACTGATGTCATTTGGATGAGTCAGTCTGTTAATTAAGTAGTCATTTAGTTATCAAAATTGCTGCCAAAATAATAAAAGAACAGCATCACAGATTCATGTAAGGACTAGTTTTAATGTTATAGATCAGTGTCACTGGTAACATTTTATATTAAAACCAGCGGCTCAGGGAAGGCAGATGGCCACCTACCCTGAGCCACTGGTTTTGCTAGAAGTTTTTCTCTTCCGTTAAAGGAAGTTTTTCCTCCCCCGTCGCCTTTGACTTGCTCTCGGTGGTGCTGTTGGGTTTACTCTCTGTATAATCTGAGGTCTCGGCCTTGAATTGTGAAGCGCCTTGAGATAATCATTGATTATGATCGGCACAGAATAATCCATTAAAAATGTCTTAGACTAACAAAGAGACAGTATGGTATTAAAACATTTGGTAATACGCAAACCATATGGTACTACAAAGTGTTACCACTGACAACAATTTAAAGGACTGGAAACAGTACTTGAAACATGTTTTGCTGTAGAAGTGTAAAATTGTCTTACCCTCCTTTCACAGATCACTATCGAACATCTCTACAGAGCTGAAAGATAAATAATAATGTGGTTATAATGTGGGGAAACAAACTGTTGGAGAAATGGGGAAGAGCAGAAAAGAGGAAGAAACAAAAGAAATGAAAATGAAAGAAATGAATCCATCTCAAAAACCTGTGAAGAAGTGGGTTTGGAAGTGACACAGAGAGATGTAGTCAAAGTGCAGTGTTAACATTCAGAAGTCATGCCAAACATCATTGGATTCACCTTCAGAGTCATAAACAGAGGCAGTCAGCCATCCCCTCTGTGTGCGTCTCTCTCTCTCTCTCTCTCTCTCTCTCTCTCTCTCTCTCACACACACACACACACACACAAGCTGTCAGGGGAGTCTCAAACAAACAGCCATACACACCTTGACACACTTACCCACTGTTCCATATTGTTTCTTTCACATCGCATTGAAAATTGTACATAAATATGCAGTGAACCACTTGCTCCCACAGACACAGACCCCTGGCTTCAAAACCCACTCCAGCTGCCACCGACCACCAAAGCAATCACACCTCCTCTCTGCCTCCAAAATGTTTCAGTCTATACAGAGAATCAATAGAAGCTATCTGGAAGGCAACAACAAGCTAGACGTGATTTCATGTTACTGCCAATGGAGGTAACAGCAGACTGTGCTGCTGCAGTCTACGGGAACATAATGAGAGGTATGTGATGCTGCAAACAGCAGGAGGAGGCAACTGCATCTTCAGATTACGGACATTTGGTCCCATAGCACTGAGACTGAGTGCAGAGTGAGTAATTCTGGATGGCTATATGCAATTTTTCTATGAAAATTAGAGAGCAGATGGAGATACTGATATTGTAGCACAGGTTTGATTCAGCGTCAGCTCATTCAAAATATAGTTAAGCAAGTCTTTGGTCATGATTAGATGCGACTGTGAGCTGAGCAGTACTGTAGGTTTCCTCCTGGCATGGATTCACTTCAAACATGTTTTCCTTTGTTTCTGTTGTTTTCCTGTCGAACCTTGTATTAAAACTTCCCAGTCCGAACCTCCTGCAGTAAGAAGATGCTGCTGCCTGCTCCTCTACATGTCTGCTGGATTCTTAACCATTTTTAGGCCCAGACACAAAATTTTACAGTGCTTTGCAAGGACAAGCCCTGCAGTCTGTTTTGGGTCTAAAGCAAGAGTTCAAGAATCCAAATCGTGTTATGGCAATAAATTAAAGATGAATCACAGAATAGAGATCCTGCACAGGTGCAATCCCCAATGTCTGTCCTCATCAAAGCATGAATAAATAATGGATGAGAGTGTTTTTACAAGACTGATGCAGTTTTAATGCAACTGTATGGCAAGATCATATGCTGACTAGAGATAAATCCTATAGTACAGATTATGATAAAGGACATGCAGTATTGTACAACTGCTGCCAGTCAGCACAGATATGTTCTGCTATTAAATGAGGATCAGTGTTGAGGGTGTGGGCCACCTGTTCAGCTTCTCTGATTAGCCAGCAGCTTTGCTCTGAGCTGCCTGGTTTTCCTAGATTAGCCCCAGTGATTTGGAGGTTGACTCACAGCAAGCAGGTCTTGGCTGAAAGCCGCAACGCTGTTCCGCATCTCATTCTCACTGCCACGCAGCGGAATCAGTGACACATTACCGTGACGTGTGTCCGGCATCACATAGCTCACTTGCGTCTGCTGCTGGAGTCCATCCTCGGGCCACACATCGCCATTGTACTGTAATCAAGGCAGGCACACAGAGGGGCAGATTTCAGGGAAATGTATTTTGTTTTGTTGAGGTACAACAGACTCTGCAACCAAAACTAGTGGATTGATTAAGGTTGATTATTACTTCAGTAAGCACAAAGAATCTGCAATCTGTCAGCATTCAGGAAATGTGCTGCAGAGAAATACTGTTTGAGAAAAAGACACACCTGGATACTGAGAAAGGTAGCAAACCACTCCCTCATTTCTGACTGTGTGTCACAGCAAAGATACCTGCAAAGAAATTTTGGGGGATAAAATGAGTGATAAAATCAGAAGGTTGTGTGTGTGGAACAGAAAAAAAAACTTTTGCAGAAAAAGAAATGTACAGAAAGAGTAAGACACAGGACATAGAGGTAGGAATAACACTCTACAGTGAAATGGACATATTCTGTTATAGCATCCTGTGGTAGTGCCAGGAGCATAAACACTGAGTGTGATTCCTAATTAAAACTCCAAACAAAAGAAGATCTGATTAGGACCTTCAGCACTTTTGTATACACCTGTGTCTGTGGAGTGTGTGTGTTTGTTTTCCCTGTGCTGTCTGGGTGTGTATGTGCATATTTTATGCCACTCAGGTTGCCATCACATCCCTCTGAGTCATCAGCTATGCTGTGGTGCTGAATAAATACGCTATATTTATATAGTTATTATTGTGGTGAGCACAGATTTTTGACTAAGCAATTACTCAAGTACTCTCCAGAGACAACACCACACTGATACATACAGACTTGAACAAAACTATAACAGTATACAAAACAGCATATACACAACAAATATAAATTTAGCTTCAGTCAGGAGGATTGGCCCACATTCTAAAACACACACACACACACAGAACACCTCCCTCTCTTAGGTTTTCATCATTAAGGCCAACAGAGCTCATTAGTACCTGCTGAGATTCTAAAGAGGGCAGTCAGTCAGTCTCAGCACACATACCTACAGTATATTACACAATAATCTGCTACAATGCATCTGACATTTAATTACCGCGACTGCTAATCTACAACTTTATCTACAGCAGAAGAATGAATATTGCTCATCTATCATTACTGTTTCCACAGTATAAAATTTCCATAATATCCAGAATTCAGCAGTGCCTCTTAAGTACTATGCCAGCAGAATATGCAGATAAGAACAAAAAAGTTATTAGGCGTTAAGAGAGTTTGGAGGTGATAGAAGCAATAATTGGAGAACATGTGGAGCCATTAAGTGCATGTGGGAACATCAGCTGCATGGGCACATTTTTAACACAATTTTTTTTTTTTTCACTTAGTTTCTTATCAGCACTCACCCTGCTCTTCCATTAACTTTTCTTTTACCTACGCTACATTCAAAACTTCATCCTTAGTTCATAGTGTTGTATGTTCCCTTAAGCATGATCTCTCTTCCACTGTCGCTTTGCTCTTTATCTTCCTTCCACAGTGACTTGTCCCTCATACTGTGTCTTCCTCTGAACTGTGTTTTTGCTGTGAGGGACATTGTAATGGAGCATAACAAACAGATGATACAGCCCGGCATGACGAGGGCAACATTCTCATTACAACAGTGCTGATGTCAAGAATAAAGCCTCCAATAACATTAACATTAGATGCACGCCAGCATCACGTGTACACACCGAGTTGGATGTGAACAGTCCTGGATTAGAAAGGAGATATTATGTTACAGGTGCACTCATGTGCATTTCCGTCCTGGGTGGCACCGACCTTTCATATGCCTCCATCTCTAAACTCTCATGCAGGGATCTGACCTGTTTTCTCTGCCCACAGAGAAATCAGAAGCTTTCTCCAACATTCATCATGTTTACATGCACATCAAAAATGTGACCGAAGTGTGACTACAGGGAAATAGGAGTCCTGGCTCAAGATAAGGATAGTGGTTGTCTTTCAAACACTGAATGAGTCTGCACCAAAGTATGCAAACATAAAAAAGTGCAGTAGTGTCATGTGATGCTTTGACAGGAAAATTAAAAAACACTTTATTTTAACCCTTTCAGGCACTATCAACCATAAACAGCCATGTGTCTTCAATGCCAAAATGTGCTATCTATGCAAATAGTTGGCTTTAATTTGTGCGAGTAACTATACTGCAGTCATTCAGAAACTCAGCAAACAGTAAAAAAAAAGGAGTTGAAAGTTTTTGGTTTTTTTTGTTCATTTTTTCAAGCATTTTCTTGACATTTGGCTGATTTTTGTTCATTTAGCTTCTTTTTGCATCTGATTAGGTTCATTTTCTTGAATGGTTTCTTAACTTTCCTTCCAATTTTGTTCATTTTTTATTCACTTTTTCTTCATTTTTGGTTGTTTTGTCCATTTTCTTTCCGATTTTGTTCACTTTTATTCATTTTCCTATTTTGTACCTTTTGCTTCCTTTTGAAAGTATGTATGTATGTACAGTATGTTTGCATGCATCTACCCATCCATCCATGTTATGCTGCTCCTTTGTCCTGATTATTTTTCTCATTTTAGGTCAAAATACTCACTGACTTACTGCATTTTGCTTTGCTTTTCCCCTTGATTTTGTAATCGTAATTTAACTTTCTAGGACAGTGTAGTGGACACCATGCGCGAAAGGGTTAAGGAACATAAAGCACAACTGAGGGCATACTTTTCTGTGTTCCTTGGTCTCTTCAGTTATTCCAACTAATTTCTTTTGATGATTTTGGAATACTGTATTAGTGCAAAGAACTTTTGACTCACATGTATTTATTTTATCACAATCTCAGGGCCCTACATTGCGCAAACACTTTGAGTCAAGTTAATGGAAATGCTACTATCTACGAACAAGTAACAAACATGGAAACTTTGAACATTTGGAAAGGACTTGGTTGAATGTTTAGATTTTCCCACTGGACAAGCACAAGGACAGGGGAACTGAATGGAGACCAAGTAATGACTTTAAGGTCCAGTGAAGACAATTAGCTACACTAATGTACCTAAAGTCATGGCCTCAATTCCCAAAGCTTCCACAATGTTTAAAGACAAAGTGACCGCAGAGTTTAGAAATTTATAACCATGAGAGTTTAAATTTAAAAAATAAATCTCTATGCTATTATTCTGGGATTTCACAGCATCACCGCAAAACAGGAGTTTTTCCAAATATTCAACATCTTCCCTACACTTTATGTTTACAGTGGCTATAGCACTGGGCAGATTTAAAAATTGCCATTTGTGTCATGTGCAATCCATATGCAATAATTTTAGCAAGAGCAGAGTTTGGAATAGAACATGTATGCTTGCTAAGGCTGAAAGTTTCACAGGCTGACTTTGCCCAGTAGCGGTGGTTTCAGACCCCATGAACTACAATGAGAAATAAGTCACAAACAACTCCCACTATAGGCAATTTGTTTGGAGCAGCGTGATGTCATTCCGATCCCTCTTCATTTCCTGTGAATGGACTCTTGCAGAACATAAACATTGGACGGAACTCACCACTGCTGTCTGTCTGGTTTCTCGTGCTTTTTACTCTCGTAGACCACTGTGAGTACCCAACTGAAAAAAGAAAGACAGGAGGAACTGGTCTGAACAGCAGCTCTACTCCAGATGTAAGAGCGCTCACTTTTGGTTTAAGTCTGCCCCCTTGTGGATATTCTGCACTTCTAAGAGTAACAACATTATACTGTGCTGCAAAGACGTGGACATACTCTACATTATTCTCAGAGACTACACTGCAGATGCTCACCAAGTGGGAGGGCGTACTTTCTTCTTGATGCCCAGATAGACCTTCAGATTTTTTGCTGGCCATTCACGGTCTGGACGGTTGGCCTGTGAGGTAAAAACAGATGGAAACAGTGCCAATAGTCAGCTTGATTCAATTGTACTGCAAACTTCAAACACATTGAGAGGGAAAAAATGCAAATTTGTGTACATTTGCATCCACTACTACTATTATTAACAGTTTTATTATTAATCATGATCATGGCCGAAGTCAACAAAGTTGCTAAAGGTTGGAAAGGAACCATTCTGTTCTTCAATCTCAATGACCTGCCTATTCCATCTT
>JAQQAE010009604.1:0-14518 GCA_029823295.1 Pseudamia nigra
CAAGGAGGTTTAAGGGGTAGAAAATAAAATGGATGGATGGAACCCTTAGAAATCAGTGTCCTCAGTTCCTAAACACTTACTGTTTGTGACTGAACCCAGTGGTAAACATGTCCCTGTCCCAACTCTTGCGGAACGTGTTGCAGGCATCAAATTCAAAATGAGTAAATATTAGCAACAAAGTTTATCAGTTTGAACATTAAGTATCTTGTCTTTGTGGGAGGATTTTCAAATAATTGTATTCTGTTTTTATTTATGTTTTATACAACGTCCCAACTTCACTGGAATTGGGGTTTGTACATATCAAATACATGTGAAAACACACAGTTTTATTTACTTCATGTCTATAGAATGCACTTAGGTCAACACTGTGTGGTGTAGGAGGTGTAGTACTTGATTTAATACCAACTCCAGGGACTGTAGTCTGATTTAATAGCATCATCATAAAGATCATTGCAATATGTATTTTCTGGGCCATGTGTGAGAAAGCATCCTTTAGATTTATATTCAGCGTGTAGCCCTCCCTTCCCTCGCATTGTGTACGCACATCGATGTGCAGTGTGAGTACAAAGGGCAGAAAGAAAGTAAGAACACTGACAGGCTTTAGGTTTTTGTTCTGAATGTGTGTTCATGTGTGTGTGTCCAGTGCCTTTTCTCTGCCAGCAGTAAAGCAACAGTGAAACCTATTTCCACTGAGAGAGGGCAGCAATACGTTTTGAACCAATGCTGCAGCTCAGATAAGATCCACGCTACTGCAGCCACAATCTGATCCTGCTGCTGTGCCAGAAGGTAAAATCCAATTTCCTCCACACTGTGGAAAAAAAAAGGAGAAGAAAATGCAAAACAAGACTGGCAAAATGATTTTTTAATCAATGATTAATGCATTGCAGCATATGAGTATTTATCTTATGCATGTTGGAGTAGGACAAAGCGTTGCAGTTAATATATTTTTCTAGTCTCTATGGGTTTTTGGCAGAGTAATGGTATGATAAGGCCTGGCACATCTTTAACCTGAGCTTTTGTCTCCCCTGGCCTTCTTCCACCAGGCCATGTTTGTCTTCTCACAACATGACATTTGGAGCGCAAATTGTCTGGCCTTTTAGGAGGCTGGACTGTCTAGTTCATACTGACAAGACAGACAAAACAGTCTCTCAGATAACTGCCCCATCCTCAATTATGAGACATCTTTGAACTGAACGTTGCTGTGTACTGTGCATGCCTGTCATCTGCTGCAGATAAGCACCGTGGCACGTCGTGAAGCTCGAACTCTGCTATTGTTTTACGCCTGGACTTTGCCGCTGTTTGACACATTCTGCATTTTATGCTGCGTCGACTGGTTGCTACATATATGTTGCATGAAACACTACAGATGATCACCAAGTGGAACTGTGTGTCTTACAAATGACGATGATGCAGAAAACAAACTTGGTTAAACTCCGTCTCTGGAGGATGCAGCTGTGGTGCACTCGTAGTTCATCAAACATGCAGCAGAAAGAGGCAGTGCTACACTTGCACCATCTATATTTAATCGCCTGGTGATTAGCGTGTAGTGCTACTGTACTCCTCAGTTAGCCTGCTCCTTTTGTTGCCCCCAGAGTCTTAATCCTTCTCCCGCCTGTTGTGTTTCTGCTCCACTGGGGACCAATTGCGCCAGTTCCACTCATCGAGATTGATAATTAGTGACAATTGTAAAAGTAATTTACAAACTCAAGTGATGCCATTGAACAAATGGTGCCAATTAAGTGGAGATGCTAATGTGGGCAGAAACGCGGAAAAGCAGCATCCGACCTCCATTACAGTGAGATGAGGAGGGCCAGGAAGCTGTCCCCGGCATGTCACGGAGAATTGTCCAGGGACGAGAAGGGAGGCGAAGCATATTGTTGGACCAGGCTTGTCACCATGCTGCAGATTAATTCCACAAGTCAAGTACAAGTGTGGTGACCAGGGCAACAATATTTCAATTTACATTGAAGACTATAAGCCGGGAAGCTGGCTCTGTGTCCAAGAGAAGAATATGGTTTTTGTCACTTATTACCAGTATTACAACAATGCAAGTGTTGCTTTTTGGATATGGCTTATACACTCAAATATGTAGTTTGAATCAAAAAGAGAAAGAAAGATGCTGGACTTGGATGTTACTGTTGTCAAATGTGGTTTATGATTAAAATGTTAAGCACGCACCAAACCCAATGATTGCAAATGTTAAGTCATGAAAAGACTTTGTCTATTAGCAGCTGGTTTTTGCATGAATTAATTAGCTGTTATCTACAGCCTACAGGTGTCTGATTTTTTAAAAGTCACAAAGCCTGGAGATACAAAATAAGTACTAAATTTCACTGTCAAAAACTTAAAATGCCTTTAAACCCCTGCTGTGCTGAGTTAAAAAATAGGGGATACATTAAACTATACAAACAGAATGTATATGTGATTAATGCACGTGTTACAGCCTTCATAAAGCCATAATTTTATCTGTTTCGTATTTGAAATCTATTCATGCCTTTGGGAGAAAAGAGCACAAATGCTTTTCTGTAACTGTTTTGATTTCACGATATCCCAGTCATCATTACAAAAATGAAGATGTCTTTAAGAAAAAAGCTGGTGTGTGGAGGACGTACTAAAGCATACTGTAAATAAAACGGACAGATTGAATGTCAGCCTGTTGGTGTTTTAGTTGAAATGATGCCTCTAAGACACTCATTAGTATAAGTCAAGGCCTGGTTGCTCAGTTCAGTGCCTCCAGCTTGAAAAAGGACCAGTAATGTGACTAATCCACTGTGAGCGGTCGGCCGGTTGGAAGGTCCTTCCCTTTCCTCCCCTCTTCTCTCCTCGCCTCCAAAAAGAGGAGGCACAGAATATTCCCATTCTGTCAGTCACGTCCGTTCTGCCTCCTAGGCCTCAGCCTCTATCGGTGTAAACAGAAGAGGGGAGGCAGCATTTGGTGCTTTCTGCTGTCTAAAAAAACCTCCTTTTGGTGTCTCTTTGATCCGAGGCATTGGAATAGTAATTGCTATCACTTATGAAACAAAATGACAAGCGTTGCCAACAGCTTAGCAATGCAAATACAAAAGAACAGAGAACGGAGAGCGGTGGGGGTCGGGGTCTGAGCTTAAGACGTCGGTCTCAGGTGTGTGTGGGTCCTGTGTGTGTCAGTCGTATGCTTTTGATTGATTTTTAGAGGGTCATTGAGATAATCTGTGTGAAATATACATATTCCTGTAAAGCGGTAATGCCCAGACAGATGTTTTCTAATCTTCTTTTTGTGCTACGGTTTGAGCAGCTGTACTTTGGATGATGCTATTGAATGAATGGTGGGTACAATAAACAGAAACAATGCTCCAGCAATATCTTCCATTACTTTCTTATGTATTATTACTTTATAATCATGACGACTCAAGTAGAAGCATTCATTAAAGTAAGTGTTTGAGTGAGAGTAAAATCATATCTCATAAAAAAGTAGTGAGGAACTGATGAAGTGTGGTGAATTTATTACAGACTATTATGCAGACTCATCCTTTTTGAGATTGTCAAATATTTTGGGAACTTTTGGTAATATTTTCATGATTATGTTGCTATTTTGTAGATCATTTGTGCTAACTGTTTATTTGGTTGATGTAATGTATATTATTTTGCTCATTTTTATTTATTTGGTTGATATTGTGTAGAACGTTTACTAGTTGTTGTTTAGTTTGTTTATGTTTTGTAGATTATCATGCAAATGATGCTTAATATGTGGTTATCTGGTTCTATCTTGTTCACTTTGTGTGTTTGCTTATTTCAATAAAAAGGGGAATTATTTTTACTTGTTTTTGTTGATATTTTCTAGATTGTTTTGCTAATTGTGTTTATTTGGTTAATATTGTCTTGATTATTCATTGTGTTGATTATTTTGCTGCGTTTTGCTGGATGACAAACTCTGAATGCGTAAAAATGATGTGGCCAGATAAATGAACGAATGAATGAAGAATGAATGAACAAATCTTTATGTCATTCTACCAGGTGTACAATCGTGTTTGGCTGCTCTTAGAATATAAATAAGACACATTCACACGCATTTAAAAAAGACGTTAAAACACCAGCTGAGCCGCTGCTGCTTCCGCCGCTTGAGTTTAAAGTCTTCTGAAAAACAACTACTTCCCAAAGAAGGAAAAGGAAATTACATGTAACAGTTCCAGTGCATTGTACCTGTCTTCATAATGAAAATTAATTTAAAAAAGAGTCACACATACCACCTGCAGGCATCGAAGTTAACTTGTGCAGGGTTAACTTTGACAAAAATGGAGGCATATAAGAAACTCATGGCTCCAGCTCTATTGGGAGCTGAGGTCTTGCTTTTCTGGCAACATAAAGTGGACATTTGCAAAGCTGTTGGCTGGATGTTAGTAACCCAAACAGCATACAGAAAGAGGGAGCCGAGGAACTGGATGGCTCCTCTTCCTTCTTTAAAGCTGCAGAAGTGGATAAGCCTCTGGTGTTATTCACAGCCTCCCTCTGACATCTTCTGTTGATGTTTATTTAAATGGCGTTCAGATCGGTGTGGAAATCATCCTGTCGCGAATGCCCAGCAGGACACAAAACAGCTGGGCTCTGGAAGCAGAAAAGAGAGGGAGAGAGGAATATTTCTGAAAGGACACAGAGAAGAAGAAGGAAGAGGGGAAAAAAAATTCTTGCGTGGTTTACGTAAAGGAAGGGATTTGTGTGAAATGTATTTTGTG
The DNA here is from genome assembly GCA_029823295.1 of Pseudamia nigra. Classification (NCBI taxonomy): domain Eukaryota; kingdom Metazoa; phylum Chordata; class Actinopteri; order Kurtiformes; family Apogonidae; genus Pseudamia; species Pseudamia nigra. The sequence goes on from JAQQAE010009604.1 coordinate 4,710, forward strand.
TAATGAGACGCCCCAATTCCGCTCTTTGAAATAGTGTTACCTGGAGCTCTAAAATAAAAATCTCTCCTTGTGCCTTTCCCCCACGGAGCCGGCTGTTCTCGGCTTACACAGGGCCTCTCCTCCATTTCACAAAAATACTCCAGCTCTGTATTTTCTCAGATTTAGTTGTCAGGCGGGTCGTCAGGAGAGGGTGTCATTTCAGAGCTCCAACTGGGAGATTGCGCTTTCTTCTAGGACATTCTGACACAAAGCTTTAATAATGTAGGTTTCGTAGCGGCCACAAACACAGCCATCGACCCCATTACCTATCAACAGCAACGTCCATTCACTGAGAAAGCTGCAGCTCGCCGTGGTATTTGTTGTCCCTTTCTTGAAGACACCGGACACCAATTTTGCTCTTATAACATGGGAACACTGTTTTTCAGTGCGATGAGCATCATTTGAAAGTCCCCTGCCTCAGCATCTAAGCCCATTTACAGCCTGCTCAATCACTTTATTGCCATTCGCTGATGGCAGCACTTTGAAGTGTTTGCTGAAGGCGGGTAGGGTGTGGTGTGGGGGCAGGGGAAGTTTAATTGGCCGCATTAGTTGGTTTGCTTCTCTTCTTTCTTGGTGCCCGCCAGTCACTGCCAGCCAGATTAGACGACCTACATTCTAGTTTTGCCCCCCCCCACCACCACCATCTTGATTCAGCTCTACCAGTGTTCTTTATGTCATATTCAGATTCCTTTAATTCCCACTTCATTTCTGTCAGCTCCTCCCAAAATGAGTTTGTCTTCTTTGAGTCAAAATAAGACAATATCACGTCCACGGTCGTCTGAATTCACACTGACATGCATGTGTTCACAGGGACTAAATTTAGCAATTTCATCTCAATGCACATGACACTGACTGACGTATGCTGTGGGTAATGATGTGTTCTGTTTCCCGACGTGTCACCCACAGCAGTTGCCCTCACAAAAGGTATTGATGTTTGTTTTGTTAGAAATGCCTATGTATGTTCATGTAATGTCTCCCGTGGTGGGATTTTGGCTGGAAGACGCCTCCATATGGAGTAAAATCAACTGTTTCATTTGTTAGTCTTGAAACTTTGAGAACAGATGTTGTTGCTTCCGCTGCTGTACTGAGTCAGTTGCAGCATTACATAATAAATTACATTGCCTGAATAAATTGGGATACTTTTCTTGTCCTTAGATACAGGCAGGCTTTTATTAGTATCATATCCAAAGGTAAAATTGTGTCAAAAAGAATGACAGAACTCAGAGCGTCAGACAGTGGTTGTCTGAAAACCATAAACACACCGAGCAAGGCATGTCACAGGAACATCGTGTGACCCTTCTGAGGAAGACAACAGGAAGTAGATGAAACATGTTGTTGCTGCTGTTTGTTGTAACGTATAGCAAACTGGACGAAGTGTGTACTTTTGCCATTCCATTTACAGTTTTCCCATAGGATTGTGCAATGGTGTCAGTTAAAACGTAACCAATTTGAAACAATCAGAAAGCAATTAGCCACTTTCAAGCAATCACAAAATAATTTTTTACTTTTATTTATGCTGCTATTTATTTATGTGCTATTTTACAGATGTTTCTACTCACGCTCGCTCTAGTAATTGACTCTGTAGATGCGATGCTTTCTCCCTCCATAGTTGAGGAGAGATGACAAAGAGCAGTCGGTGCAAGAAATGTCACATATTTACATATAAATTCAGGGTGTTTTATTTGGCTGGTATAGAAAAATAAGCATTCATTTAATCCCGGTAACTGTTGTTTATCACGCATGCACAGTTCAGCGTTTACAGAGGCTCCCCGTGAATCATAAATTTACCATATATACCTCACATTTGAAGCTTGACGTGATGTAACACTGTTAGTGTGATGCAAAGCATCTAAAGAAGCTTCCTTTCAGCAGGTGTAGCACAGCGTTCAGGTTCAAATGAAGAGGGGTTGATGTTACAGCTAACCTTGGCGATGCACCCTGCATGGCTGCCCCTGTAAGCCATCAGTCTGCTGGGAGTCTGACTGAAATATTAAAAAGCCTGTCTGCCAGGCTGACGTAGCACCTCACCATCGAGCATCTGGAGCCTGTAGTGTAGTATATGTCAGAGATACAGTAGATATGTAATGGATGGAGACCAAGGTGAAACAGGAGCGGGAAATTATTCTCAATTTAATTGACAGTTATATTACCATTAGTCCTTGTACCCATCTATCTGTACATGCATGACTGACATGGCTTTCCTGTTATATTTGTTGCTGCAAAACTGATCTAAACAACCGAGGCTATGAATACATCCTGTTATTATGAACATGTCACCTCTGGAACATGGGAGACACCTGACTTTGGTGTCACCTTTCAGCACACAGACCTGAAGCCAGCTCTAATTTAATTAATGCAGCTCTTTACAGTATTGTTATAAGATGCGATATACAGTATATGAGGTCATATTTACAGTAAAATCCAGAAGATATGAATTAATCAACTGATTTTGTTATGGATAAATAACATCGGCACTTTTTCTGGAACAGCAGCTCCAGTCGGAAGCTGAGATGATGCTTGCTAATAAATGGCATTAGGCAGGGGAGTGTGAAGGTTGATTTGTGTCCATGTGCCTCAGCTAGATGTGTAATTAGAATGATGCTCCCACTCACACAGAGACACGCTGCCTCCTTCCTCTTTCCCTCCCACTTCCTTGAAGGATAACAAAGCTATATGGTCCTGAACCTGTTGATGGAAATATGTCTCGTCTTGATTCCTTCACAACGAAAAAAAATCAAAGCTGAAAATGAGGAAGAGGAAGTGAAAGCGGCAAAGACAAGAGAGGAAACAGACAAATGAAATGAAGGATGGCGGCGTTTTGGAACTGGTTTGAAGATATAATGAAATAACAGTAACTGCTGTCATTTTCTAATCATTATTGGTGTGATTGTTTTTCAGCTACTTAATCAACACTGCAACAAAAATGACAGTAGAAATGAGTACTGAGCAATCTAAACAAAGCAATGGGGATGTAAGCATGTGTGAAGCTGCGAGATAAATAATATATCATGGAGATTTGTTGATTTCCTGCTGAGGGTCAGGAATGTTTGTCTGTGTTTGTGTGTAACTGAGCCTGAGTGGATGCTGAGGGAATGATTCAGAAGGCATCCAAGTGCACAGAATGTGGTTAACAATGACCTTAATGTGCTGCCTCTAATTCATTGTAAGCACACACAGACCGCTTGCCTGCTACCTTAACCAGCTGGGAAAAACTGATTAAAAATGAATCAGCTTTTCACTGCTTCCTTTTAACATTATCAGAGTCTAACGTTTTCCTCTCGGAACAGAGGTGGTTTTCAGTGTGGCACAGTGAGTGCAGGGTTTATCCAGTCTTGCGTTGTCCATTTAGTGTTTTGCATAGGCCCAGAGCATTTCTAAGTTACATCCAACTTGGCTGATCTCTGAGAAGAGTTCAGAATTCTGCTTCGGGCTGGATTGCACCCTCAGGTTTTCAGATATTTTTTCACCTCTTTAGCTAATCATCTCCATGCATGTCTGTACTGTGTGTCTATGTGCAGTGAACTGTTTGGGTTTTCGTCTGCAGACTGTGTAACATTTTTTTTTTCTCTTGGGAGCACAATGCGGTAGCTGTCTGTCTAGCTATGCAGGCTGCTATAAATATTTATAAGTACATAAGGGATAAGGGAATCATTTGTGTTTAATGCTTACGTACTTTAAACTACTTGAAGTTTACTCTTAGCCAAATATGAGACACATTTATCTCGGTTTATCACCATGTACAAATCATACCTCATTAGCAGCAGGCCGTCAGCACCGGCACTCAGACACTTGTTGCCTGAGTGCATGTTAATGCATCCCACAGAAGGATGGTGGGATGCATTAACATGCAGATGCTTCACTTGTACCACTGATATGCACAATCATCGAGTCATTTGTGGGCCGCAGTGACTCAATCGTTACGTTCGCACTGTAGACAAAATCTGATTTTTTTCACCATACTGTACGTGACCCGTATCTGATTTTTTTATGAGCGTCTGAACAGCACAAATCTGATTTTTTTCAAATCAGACCCACCCAGGCCACTTTCATATATGGTCCTAAATCAGGTACATATCCCATGTTTTTCAAAACAGCCTCAGTCTGAACAATCAGGTTGCATTTCATCTGAATTTTACCTCATCGAAGTGAGACAGATGTCACGACTCCGGAGGAAGTGGGACTTCAATGGCAGCCATATTTACTTCTGCGTCTACGTCTTCTTCTGCGCGTGCGGGTCATTTCAGAGCCTTAGGCTGTTCACACTGGAGTCCTATGGATGCCACATTTAAATATAAAGTGAACAGCCACGCCAAGAAAAAAAAAAAAAAAATCGGATTTCAGCAAAAAAAATTGGAATTGAGCATTTTGACCTGCAGTCTGAATGTAGCCAATGTGGCTCTCACTCGCCTTTTGTGATTTACGTGCAAACTCCTGCAGATGCTCTGCGCTGGGGAATTGTTTCATATTCTAATGCCATGACGGGAAACACAGTGCAACCATCACGTGAGCTGCCGCCGCCGTTCATACAGTATGTTCGTGCTGTATATGTGTTGATGTTACTGCTGAGTTTATGATGCAAACTACTCTCTGTAACAATGCCACCGCAAGCTTTTTATTTGGCCCTTTTTGATTGCATTGCCATGGGTGAAAAATGAAACCACAAGCAGAGTGCCGACTCGTACAGCTCTGAGTATATTCTCACATTGCTGCGTGTTTGCTTTTCAATTTATGGTTGTGCTTAAAACAGGTAATAAAATGCAGATCCCAGTTTTGGAAGAGATTCTGACTCTGTTGAATTAATAAATCAAGGAATCGACCCCGAGACTGCTCGACTGTTGGATGATGTCATTTTCCATCACTTTTTAGGCTTGTGTAAAATTGCTTTGTCTGTCTTTGGGGAGCTTACAGGGTAATGTGTAGTCAAAGATATAAAAGCTGATAGGGCACCGTGGGAACTGAGTCAGAATACCAATCTCGGTGTTTGCTTTTATTATCATTCTGAACATCAAGACCCCAGACACACAGCAACACAAACTGTAATTGGTTCAGTGCTGTGTCATTACAGATAATGCTCGGCGTGGTGCGGGCACTTGATGTTAGAGGACATACACGTGGCTTCGGCTACAGTGACTGATAGGTTTACAGCAGATTTCAAATGTATGTTTATTCCTCTCTGGGCTCCATTGTCCTTCTCTTCTGTGTTTGGCATTCTTTATACCACAATAAAGAGAGATCACATTGAGCTGTGTGGGGCGACTGTAAATTGTCTACAGCCCACGTTGCAGGGGACCATAAATATGAGCGGCACAGGTTTTCAGCACTAGGTCACCATCAGCTGAAGAGCAAAACCCGTCACTGTACGAATACTGTGGTATGTGGGTTAGTGAGGATTTCTGCCACTGTCACTTGTTACTAGTGCATAAATCTCACATGTTAAACATACACCAACATTTTGATTTATGTACCAATATCATATTCTAATGTCATAACCAAGAGAAAAATAGAAACGCTGGATGTCTTTGACATTTGAGTTATCTTTGTTCATTCAAAATTCACATTTCCATTAACACTAGAGCTGTCAGGTTTGACTGTAGACCTAAAACAGCCAAAGGGGTCACATTTATCCAGGTGCCTTATCTCGCCCAGCAACATGCCCTCTGTCACTGTATTCAATAATTATCTGCACACATGAAAACCTCCAGTCATACCGTGAGTTTGTTTAATCATCACCTGTGTTTTGGTCTCTGGGTTTTTAATTAAGGCATCTTTGAAAACAGCAATCACTTTGTGTGGCTGTCAGTACAAATTAGTCTAAAATGACAAAATGGGCATTGAAATGTTTTTGGTTCCTAAATCTGTGTTTTATCCATTGTAAATGATTGAACGACTTGAATCTTTAAACATTAACTGTGTATATTTTCACCCACATGCTGTCATGGACACATTTTTATTCAGGGTTTATCTGGACTCTATAAAATGACACTCAACCAAAATTTAAATGCACAAAGTATTTTTTTGTGGACATTAAAATATTTTAGCATAACAGTTATGGTCAACATTCATGTTTGACCATGCCTTAACATTCCCCCATCATTTTCATTTTTATGTTTGAACACTGACGGGTCAATGGTCAGAGAGACCGTTATTGACTCTCTGAGCTGAAATTCACCAGCTGTTGAATAAATCTGTCTTTTATCCATTGTAAACTGCTAAATGACAAATGTTTCAGCTCACACAAATAAATGCTATAGCCTCAACTTTGAATCTGCAGGCATTAACTGCAACAATCAATGCATTTCACTAGGCGTTTTTTTTTTTTTTATTTACCCACTGGCTGTCATAGGTGTAAATGACCATATTTTTTATCGAGGGTTTATTTGGATGTAATCTTTGACTGTCTGGGCTGAAATCAACCCGTTCTGGTCCGAGCTGATCATGGAGGTGTAAGAGCTGTATGTGATGATCCTGTGCAGACGTGGCCTCACAGGGTTGTCGGCATGCGGGCGGTTCACAGCGCTGCCTGTCTCTCGTAGATGATTCCTCGAGTGGCTGATGGTTGAATGAGACACCGACATCCCTGTGGTGAGCATGTCGATGGCACGCTCCCTCATGACTTGCAACATCTGCGGCATTGTGTCTGGTGACAAAAGTCCACATTTTTGTGTGGCCTCATACTGTCCACAGTGGAAGGATTGTCTGTGTGCTGGTCACACTCGCCGGCTGCCACATTGTCATGCTCCATGTAGGTCAGAGGTGGAAAACTCAATCTGAGTAATCACACCGGGAGTGGTCAGCTGGAATTGAGCCACCAAATCTGAGCAAAAGAAACTGTTCAGTACACTGCTACATAATTTTTTTATCATGTTCCAGGTAAGGTCTTTTACCTCAGCATTTCGGTTTGTGTGTTTCTATTATGGTTGAGTGTACATGGAGTGGCAAACAGCACTATACAGCAACAGCATAAACCGGGGGGTATTTCAGCATTTTAGTAAATCCTACAGAACCACTATTGACAGCCCACTGTGTTGTCAACTTTTGACCTATCAGTTTCTCCCAAAACAACCACAATGTTTATAACGCCCACTAAGTGTTTTACTTTACAACAGTTTAGAACAATGGTTTGTCTTTTTAGTTTCATAATGACACTGAAAAAATCAATCTTATGACTCCACAGGACCCAAATTTTCAAATATGTATCACCCGTTGCAGTAATAACTGTTATTCACCCACTGTCAGAACAATAACAAGTAAATGGTCTTGGCTGAAAATTCAAAACACAGATGTGAGGATGGTATCAACAACAAACCCCAGCATACAAATGCATGAATTAAACCATTCTGACATAAAAATACAAGACTGATTTACTTTTCTATTGTTCAAACACTTAAGGTCATTTACACTTTTTTGTCCTGTTGTGTCTTGTACATTTTTTAGGTAGTTTTTGCCACGCTACATCTTTTATGTGATGTTTCATCTTGTTACAGCCTTTGTATTGTTTTCATCTTGTCACCTCGTTATAAGTGAGGCCTGTCCAATGGATTCACATTTTTTGATCTAGGGGTTGAAAAAGTATTACAATCTTTCTAATTAGGAAAAAAAATGAACTGATTGATATTGATATCAATGTCAAAAAGTCAGTCATCTTTATTGTCAAACAAACCATACAGGTAGTACATGACTGGATGAAATTGTGTTTTCTTCTCACTCCAATGTACAAAGAAGTACAAGTAACATGGCAAGTGCACACATGACTGCACAATGACAGAGGTAGATGGATGTGACAATAGAAAAATACACCTGGCATACACAGATATAGTAAATATTTAGAGATACTGCAAATATTGCACTCGATACAATAATTGAAATGTAACAATAATGCACATGTGCTGTATTTGACTCTGATAATTAATAACACTACTAATAATAAAATGCTTTTCTAGACACTTCCTATTGATTCCATTATTCATTCAAACACTGGTGGTGATAAGCTACATCTGTAGCCATGGCGACCCTGGGGCAGACTGTGGGAAATGCTGCTGCTAATCTATGCCAATGGCCTCTGACCAGCACCAAACATTCACTCATTCATTCAGATTCATACAAGGCCAGGTGGGTGAAGTGTCTTGCCCAAGGGCACAACAACAATGACCAGGATGGAGCCGCGTTTGAACCCACAACCTTCTGATTATTGGAAGACCTGCTCTACTGTCACCCCAAAATTAGCAAACTAGTAACCAAACTATTTTGGCTCCTGAATCATAGACTGTATATTTTAGTGGACAGATTAACTGTGACATCACATCACTCATTGGAAAAACGGCTGCTTTGAGGCCATTGTCACTTCCTGCACCAGTCAGGAAAAACTTTGTTCTATTAAAGCGTTTGAGGTTAGTATGTTCGACTTGGTCCGAATTCGCCGGTTAAGTCCAGTTGCCATCAATCAAATCTCAGCACAGCAGTGTCTTGCCAGATTATTTGCTGCAATATCTTAATAGCGGATCAAAAAGTTGAAGATGGACCATCAGATTACTTATAAGAGTGTCCAAAAAAAAAACATTTGAGACCATGATGACATAACAAAAATGTATTCACTTAGTTTTCAGAGAGAACTCACATGTATTACAACTTTAACGTACCTCTGCATCAGCCCACTGTCCTGAACCTAAGTTTGGGAAAATACGATCTATATGGTCAAAAATCTTTTTTGTTCCATTCACTCTGGCTCGACTGTTTCTTTCTTACATTTTTTTTTTGCTCATCTAGATATTTATCTTGTTGGTTTTACATTTACTAAAGTTAAATTCAGTCCCAATTAGTTACCTTTGAAAGGAGTATGTGCGCTAATTACCACAAGGAAGAAAAACGGAAGTAATCACACTCTACACAATTTATGCACCGCAGGGAAAAACCCTACAGAGTCACCCACTGTTATTTTTTCCCCTTTTTCCATCCTGAGATTCACCTTCATTTTATAAGCAGACACAAACAACCAGGTGGCTCCAAAGACAAACCCTCCTGCTGATTCCAGTCTGGCCTGTTAAAGTTGCAGCAATGATTGCTATCAAAAGGCAACAGTGCAAATAGAAAACTGAGGAATGAATGAAATACATAGGTTGCACCAGAAGAAAACATTTATGCCGCCTTGCATATTTAAAAGTTTGTGCTTTTATGGTTTCATCTTTTGTATTGTGTCACAGTAAGATATTTAACGTTTGTACATTATTGTACATTTGAGCATATTTTCTGTTCAGTACTGCAAAGACTTCACAGCGCACATGAACATCAGTTTGAGTTGTGGATATTTTAGAGCAAAAAGAATCAAGGTAAAGCATCTCAAAAAGCATCTTGTTGTGCCTCTGAGACACATACCTTCTCTTTCAGTGTTTTTTCTTTATTTTATTATTTTCTACATTGTGCATGAATACTGAAGGCAGCCAAACTGTGAAAAAACATATTTGGAATTATGTGGTATCTGAGGTGCTGTAAATTGGTGGATTTTGAAGGTTGTTATTCTAACAATTTTTTTGTCTTTCCTGGGGTGGTCTCTATGAGACGCAGTTCTATCATAGTGTTTGATGTTTTTAGGAATTACTAACGCTATGTAAGAGCTAACAGAATAATGGATGGGTGAATGGGTAGGTGGGATTTGGATGGATGGATGGATGGATGGATGGATGAATGGATGGATGGATTGATGGATGGATGGATGGATGGATGGGTGGATGGATGGATGGATGGATGGATGGGTGGATGGATGGATGGATGGATGG
>JAQQAE010009605.1:0-14518 GCA_029823295.1 Pseudamia nigra
TGGGATGTGCTGGAGAAGGCTTTGTGCAGTGGTCAGACTCTACCATCATCAGTGCAAGATCTTGGTGAAAAATTAATCCAACACTGGATGGAAATAAATCTTGTGACATTGCAGAAGCTTATCGAAACAATGCCACAGCGAATGCGTTCTGTAATCATAGCTAAATGCGTCCAATGAAATACTGTATTAGAGTGTGTGACCTTTTTTGGTGGCGACTTTTTTTTGGCCAGGCAGTGTATCACAAACCCTGCTCATATCATGACTATTCAGAGCATCATCTGTACATGAGTAGATTTTTGTTTCTAACATAGCTGATATAAACCTACTAACGAGACACAATACGCTGCATATGTAACTGGAATAATACCTGCCTATTCCACATGTGTTGTTTGGAAAATGCTCCATTAAAAAATACCTACCGTAATTCCAAATATCCAACCAGAATTTAGTTGTTTACAAGACACCTGTCAGTCTCAGAATATTGACATATTCTGGAAATACTAGTGTGCATGTAAACACAGTGAGTCAAATCAAAGCCTACACCTATACAGAGGCCCTTACTAGTCACATACAGTATATACAGTACTTGAAGTGTTAAGATATGGGACCTGTAAACACTTAATGCTTACTTCTTGATTAAACCACTAAAGCAAAGACTTTTACTTTCTCCTTTGTGTTACGTACCTGACAGCTGCAGGAGAAACACTTGTCATAGTTCGGTGTCCAGCGGGAGCCGTGAGCGTGGTGCTGATTTTCAAAGAAGCATGTATGGGGGTCTTTTTTCAGCTCCTCTGGGTCTTTCGCAACGACACCATCAGCCCCGGCATCCTCCACCTCCCCTCTGGTTCCGAACTCGCAGTTATTTGGAACGTGAACCTGCAGAGACACAGAGATACAAGGACAGGGGGAAAAGTTAGTGATTTGTTGGCCGCATGTGAAGCGAGGCTGGTGTCGAGCTGCCTTGTTAATTGTTCCTAAATGGAGCGTTTCTTTGTTTTGGAGCAGATGGCAGTTTATGTGTTGGACCTGCTTGCTATTACAACAGCTGGAGCCTTCTGTTTTGGGTGCCATCACTCCTTCTATACTGCTCTACAAAGGCAAAGTGCAGAAACTCAGCACCTAGTCAAAGCTGACTTATTATAGATTATATTTGGACTTTGTGACATGTGACATTTTCGGAAGAAGTATCTTGACTCAATCATGTTCCATTTTAGTGTCAAATTTCCATGAATGAACCAAAACAGAATTAGAGCAATTTCACTGTGCTTTCCTAATATTTTAACTCAAATGGGCAAAATAATGAACAAAAACAATCACGAAAAAAGAACAGAAATGAGCATCATAAACAAGATAATGAGAAACAAGAAGGAAATGAATCAAAAATAAATAAAATAAGAAGAAAAGTGAACAAAAGTAGCAAAGACGAGTAAATTAAATAAAACACAAAGAACAAAATAAAAAGTGAAATGTAAAAAGTAATAAAGGAAACAAACTAACTAAGAAGCAAAATATTTAAAAAAGTGAACAAAAATGAACAAAGTAAAAAAGCAAAATAAACAAAATAGAAATTGTTGAAAAATTTTGGCAAAAAAGAAGACAAAGGTGTAAAATGATAAGAACAAATAAAAGAAAATGAACCAAATAATGAAGAAAATGCTAAAAACAATAACAAAAAAATTGGGATGTGAATTTAAAAAAGAAAATAAGATGCAAAATGAATGAAACAATCAAAAGAGTGAAAAAAATTACCGTATTTTCCAAATTACACATCACATTTTTTTGCATAGCCTGGCTAGAGGAGCGACAGATACACCAGAGCGACTAGTATATTAAATTATTTCAAGTATTGGTTGTTTGTCACACTGACAGCTGCAAGACGTCGCTCTAGGCTTGTGTACCTGCATCTGCCGCGTCTGTATTACTGACATTTTAAAATGTAGACATTACCAGTAACAACCATACCTGCCATCAGCTTAACACCGAACGTGTCGGCGCCGTCACTTACCCGGTGAGGCGGGGACGTGAGCCGCGAGCTCTCGCTTCTGGCGCTGCGCGCACTTGACGCGCATTCCCCGAACAAATGCACCGTGTTCTCCAAAGCGACTTATACACGTTTTTTCTTCTTCATTATGCATTTTTGGCTCGTGCGACTAACATTCCGGAACGACATATAACCCGGAAAATACGGTAAGCCATATTGCAAAAAGAAAAAATTGGTAAAGTAATCAGTAACAAAAATTACCAAAAAATTAGCAAATGAACAGAAAATAAACAAAATAATAAAAAACAAAAGATGGAAGCAAAAAGGAAAAACATGAAATAAATAATCAGAAATAATAAAACAAAACAGGCAGAAAAAATGTACAAAAAAATGAGGAAATGACCTAAAATAAAGACAATAAGAATGAACAAAATAATAAAGAAAATAGACGAGAATGAACAACATAATCAAAAGTCTTAAAAATTTGAATCAAAAATATGAAAAATGAATGAAATAAATGACAAAGAAAACTGGAAAAGACTGAACAAAACACGATACAAACTAATCAAAGGACTGAAAGTTGGAAGAGAGAATGAACAAAAGAACCCTAAAAATGAGCAAAATAATGAAGAAAATGCTAATGAATTAAATGAGTGAATGACTGCACTGTGTTTGTAGCGCAGCCCACAAATCCTCCCTCTGCACCAGTTCACCTGCAGAGCCACGAACGGGGGCTGCCGGTGTTTCTGAAGCCCCATAAAAACACAGGGTCTTTTAGTCGACAGCACCTGCCAGTGAACGTGTTTGTGTGGGCGAGTGGGCGCTAAGCGAGCGATCACACAGACATGTAAACGTCATGTCTCCACTGCGCTTCATCTTCATCTGATTGGTTCCGCTCCGCCTCCGCCTGCCTCTGACACCACTTTGTTCGCTGGTTTTGCTTCAAGCGTTTTAATCAATTTGTCGAGGTATTCATCAGCAATTTGTTCATTTTAGTTTTATAACAGCGCACAGGGCTTTTTACAATGTTTTCACTACATGTCAATGTGCACCGACTCTAAAGGCTTTGTGATTCAGAAGAAAACACACACAAAAGCTCAGTTTTCTACATTAACCCTTTCATACATGAATTTAAAAAATTTTTAAAAACTGGGGGTTTGACATTTTCAGCCTTGTCATACTTACAGTGTAGTCATTGAAAATGGTTAACTTATGTAAACACAGGTAGACAGTTTAATGAAATACAGCCTTAATTATCATTTAGTTACTATTTCATAATGTATGAAAATAAAATTATGTACCAACCAGGTAATTTTTATAGCATTTTTGTATCATAGTGGTATATACAAGGCCAAATAGTGTAATTTGTTTGAATAACTATATTGCCATACAGAGGCAAAGTGTAGTAACGCAGCATTTTAAAAGCATTTTCTTGACTGTTTGGGTTATTTTTCTTCATTTTTCATCTTTTTGCATTTAATTTGGATCATTTACTTGATTATTCTGTTCATTTTTCTTCTTGATTGTTTTGCTCAATTGGTTTATTTTTATTCCCATTTTATTTATTTAGTTAGTTTTGCCTTTTTATATCTGACTTATTTCATTTTCTTAACTGGTTTGTTTTTTCTTTCTAATTTTGTTCATTTTTGTTCTGATTTTGTTCATTTTTTTCTTTCGCTTCTTATGTTGCTTCTTTTTCCCTGATTATTTTATTCATTTTAAGTGCATTTTGCTTTGCTTTTTGCCTTAACTTTGTAGTTACTACCTCATTACTGTCACTTTTTAAGGCAGTGTCGTGGACGCCATGTGTGAAAGGGTTAAACCAGGAGGTTGTGCTCCAACAATGGCATCTGTAGCTCAGATTATCAAGTAAAGCCAACAAAATAGTCACAGCTCTTTGTTGATTTCACATCATAGGAGAATTACAGTACACTCAAGCAGTCAGGATTTTAATCTTTTAACTTAATACTGTGAAGGTACAAGGAGATTCTCTGGCCTCTATTTTAATCACAAAATATTAGATTTTGGATTCAGTGATCTTTAACAGCTCATGTTCAACCAGTCAACAACACAGCAACTGATTTGCTCTTTGGTCTTGTTGTACTGCTTGAGAACAGTTAACTGTGAAATGGTTGTGTTGTTTTACTATAACTGCAGGCTTGTTGTAATAACATGGATATGTCACAGTTGTCAAAAATGCAGATATGATGCACAAATGAAGGCTTTCATTGAATTAGTCAAAATCTATTTAAATGTGATTATCGTTGGACATACTGGTTGTCCATCTGCTTCTAAAGCCGTTCAACTAGAGTCACCGGTGCACGTAAAGATGTGGTTGTGTGGATTTTCTTACCCGTCCTCGTATTTCTCCTCGGGGATTTAGCTTGGTGCTGACCTGGATGAAAGCTGTGCCCTGGTCCAGGTGCTGCAGTAATTCAACACTGATGTCTTTTAACACTCCTTGAGCCTGAAGAAAGAGAAAACAGTCGGGGATAGGAAATGTCAGGGTATGAGCAGAGTTGGGTGTTAAGGACGAAAATGTTCGAATGATAAAAATGTTCATGCCAGTTGAGATTATCATGATAACCGTTAAATTGCGATTTCATTCAAGTTTAAAGGTTGGGATTAGTGTCTCAATAGACTGACGTTTCAATGTAAAGACAGCAATTCAAAGATACAAAAAACACAAGTTGTAAAAAGACAAAAATGAATTGAAAACACAAAAAGACACAAAACATATAAATGATGTGGAAGATCTTAAAAGACATGAAAGACCAAAAAAGGAAAAACTTCGTAAAACATGCAAAAAGACTAAACGAGCTTAAATAACATAAAAAGATATATATATAATGGAGGCAATAAGAGAAAACAACATGAAAGATGTGAAATTATTAATTATGCAAAATGATGAAAATTACAAAAGACAAAAAGATGGAAAAATTACAAAAAAAGGCCGAACTGCAAAATCAACATGTTAGACAAAAGGATGAAACACTACTGAAAAAGACCCAAAGAGTAAAACTAATTAAAACCCCACAAAAGACAAAAGGACAAAAATGACATAAAAAGACAAAAATGACACAAAAGATGTAGAAGATACAAAAAAGTAAATGACATAAAAGCTGCAAAAAGACAAAAAAAATTACAGTTAAAAAAATGGAAAAAGTCCAAAAAGATGCAAAAGACATAACTGATGAAACATAGAAAATGATTATGAGTTTGTGATTTAAAAAAAAAAAAACCCAAGACATTAAATTTAAACCTGAATTCTTATCGTTACAGAGACAAAATAAAAATATGTGTCATGCGAAACTAAATTATTATAGTATAAAATAATCACAGTAACGACAGGGATATGGATATGAGCATGTCTCTGTCCAGGTGTGTATTCTGTATTTTTCAGTATTTGCAGATGTTACCTGTGAGCCATAGAAACCGGTCAGGAGCCTCTTGTGAGATGTGCTGCTGTCGTCAATCTCACCGATCTCCGCCAGGCCGTGGAGGTGGACGTTCACCGTGTGGTCATCGGTCTTACTGAGACCCGCCACCACTATTTCATAATGCAGGTGACACTGCTGGTCCACCGACACCCAGGCATGGCCAGACGTACCCGTTCTGACCGGTGGGGACACAAAGAAGCCCGCCAGAGGGGTGGGCAACTCTGGAGGGGGAGAAAATGATTGGTCAGTTCAACTTCACTTCAACATCAAATCTGATGTTGGCATCAAATTCATGATCTAACAGCAAAGAAAATGAACCACAACAGAAAACAGCTAGAGGCAAAATGTGAAGTGAGTTTAAGGGCTCGGTGTGTAGGATTTGGTGGCACCTAGTGGTGAAGTTGCAGATAGTAAGAACTCAGTACTCAGTAATTTATTAAAATAACCCTGATGTTAAGAAGGAAAGAAACGGGATTGTGATTTGACAACCACTCTAGGTGACTACTTGTTGAATCCTCCAAGTCCTCCACACTTCACATTTATGATCTTTCTCCACACATTGAAAGAATAAATCATTTCATCTCATGTATTTATTTCCTTTTCTGTTGCCACATACCATGTCTGGGTGCCTCAAGGCCGCTGTAGGGCAGAGCCTTGATCTGGCCCCTCATCTCTCCGTCTTGGCTGTGAGTGGTGGCCACATTGATGAACAGTTCGTTCTGCAGCAGCATGTGAATGTGGCGAGCCTCCAGGCGGCTCCAGCTGCCCACCGCCTGGCCCGTAGCCCCGTTGTACTCTGGGGTCAGGTCGTACAGCACAGAGCGCTTGTTACGCCGCCGTGGCTTCTGCTCAATGGTGAGACCGACAACGTCACTGGTCAGACCTGCAACTTGAACCTAAAGGTAAGAAACGGTTAAGAGACACATTGTTCCAGTTTTTAACAAGTTGCTCTAATTCTTACATGTCCGTAGAATGTGTATGAGCTCAAAGTGGTGCACGGGTGCTTCATTCTACCAGGTCTGTATCAAACGGCTTGTTTCAGTCTCTGCTACTTTCTTTGCAAATGAGCTGCTGCAATCTGAGCCATGGATTCCATCGTGTACACTCCAAACATGTCACAAAAGTAAATTAACTATAACTAAGTCAGGATTAAACACAAATAAAAACTAATATGGGAAAATGCAAACCAGATCAACATTGATTTACCTTAAAAACAACTAAAGTGAAGTGCTTAATGTCCTGTTTTTCACCACCATAATCACAAAAGTGCATATAAAAAGTGTAACACAGGTAAACAAATCCATACCTGATAGTACAGTGTGCCATTACTGTGCAGGTTGAAGATCGCAGATCCCACGCCTCCTGTTTTTCCAGGCATCAGTGCATCCCCGCTAGACATAACGCTCTGTATGGCTAAACCAGACAAAAACAGATTAATATAAAAAAAAAATCCACTATAGAGTGCTCTCCTACTCATATTACTTATCTAAAACCATCACTTTTCCCTTCAGTCTCCCTCCCTTTAACCGTAGTAGAGTCTGACAGCATGCAAGATGAGGCAATGATTTCTGTCATGTTCAAATTTTGCTGGTTACTTGAGGAAAAATAGGAGGAAAGGGGGCATGTTACATTCCTTCACGCTCGGCAAATACACACATGGAAGCTGCACACATGTAATGTCATCCCTTCACTGCGTAAAAGAGTCATTGAAGGGACAGGTTCAATTGAGCCACTAATGAGGAGGCGTGTCTGTTTGGGTGATTATGTGTGAGATTTTGAGCCAAAAACATACTCTACATGTTGTTACACTGTCTGGCATGAAAACGCACATATCCACACACACACACACACATGCACCAACCCACACAAGGTTAAACCGTTGGATGAGGTAACCCCTGTTGAATGCAGCAGGCTTAAAAAGATTGAGCTAAGGAACCGAGAGGACCGGAGGGAATGAGTAACAGAGACGGATGGGAAAAACGTCTGAAAAATGACATGAGGAGGAACGAAGCCAAAGATACACAAAAGAGGACAGCAAACGACAGTTAAGAGAGGGTGAGAGGAGGACAAAGAGAGGGGGAAAGAAGTGTGCCGGGTTGGAATTCTTCACACATAATGTCAAGCTGTTAATCAAAGCACTGGAACACCGACACAGAGTCACGTCCAGCAGACTGTGACCTTGGCAGCGGCGGTGTGAGAGTGTAAAAACTTGGACAACAGAGAACACCGTTATGCAGATTTGTGTCTGTGCATACGCATCTCCCTGTAGGTGTGCACGGGCGCACGTTTGAGCTGCTTTCAAATGGAGCCCGACACTTTGATGTTCTTGTTTAAATATGTGTCCCATGAAAAGACCATGTGTGTGTGTGTGTTTTAACAGTTTCAGACAACTGGGCTGTCCACAGCATTCCTAAAACCTGTGTCTCATTCTCACACACAAACACTGGCAGACACGCATACACAGTGTTGGTGGGCCACCAAGTCAAACAGAAGGTCTATAAACAAGGTTTTACCCCAGCGATAAGACTTGAAAGGATGGAGAGAGACAGAAAAAGCACAACAGAGGAGAATGACAAAAACAGCCACAGATGGGCGACGACAAATGAGCTGCAACACAAAACGCATTCTTTGCAAACCTCCTCGTTTGTTGCCCATGCACTGTTGGATCCCGCGTACTGATAAAACATAATTACTGGAGACACTTACTGTCGCAGGATTTTCTGCCAGTGATGAACCCGGAGATTTGATGTGGGTCCTGCCCCTCAGTGGTGACGGCGATTGCCAGCTGACCCTGAGATAACCAGAACAGTTCACGGCTGTTCAGGTCTGTCAACACCTCGGCAAAATCTGGATCCTGTGCACAGATTGACAGGGTTAGGTTGGAAGCTAAGATGCTTTATGTAGGTCAGATAGAAATGTTCTTCCACTGTAAACACAGCCTTTCAATAGGACAAATGAAAATGTCAGCAAGATCTTGTTGATGTGATGTTTTTATAGCAACTGACATGTTACCCCAGAAACCAAACCCCAGCTTATTTAGAAGAAAAAGAAACTGGTAATCTGTTTCCAGCTAAGATTAACTTTTCCCTCGTGTTTATACGGCAGGAAGACACAGAACTGTGAGCTAAAGAGGGGAGAGAACTACAAAATCCCCTTAAATCAGAAATCATGAAGCAATCACGTCAGTAACCATAAATGACAAAAACAGTTGTGGAAAAAATGAATTTAAATCACTGCACAGAGAAGTGCATAATCATACCCTGGGCTAAAAATATGGCTTGCATTGCACTAACACATTGCATATTGCGTGAAGTTTAATTTCAAGCAGACAGATCAGACTCTGGGAAGATGGAGGGAGAACGGTGAGGACGTTGAGAAATGTTGGATTAATAGGACAGATGTACGGGAGTGTTGAAGAAATGTTACTTTTATGACCTCGGGGCCTCAGTTCAATATAAATATACATGTACCATAAATCCACAGCCAGCAAGAAGCCAAAACAGAGTGGGAACTGAGAACAGGCTTGACAGGGAGAAGGTGAATTATATTTGGGAAAATCGATGGACATAATATTTAAAGGGAAGCAAGACTGCGTTTAGGTCGCTGGCAGGATTATTAGTCCCGCCCAAGAATTCTTACATTGAAGAGGCAAATTAAACATGTCTCAGCACATTTTGAGGATTGAGAAAAAAGGCAGATCTCCTCTACACGACCCTACGAAGGCAACATTCCGGTCATTTTTTATCATTTCTTTTCCATGTTGATTTTCTGTTTTTTTTTTTAAGTTGCTCTTTTTCTTGATTATTCCGTCAGTTTATCTTCATTTTTCTAATTATTTTTTGTCATTTTTCGTCTTCATTTTGCTGCTTACTTTGTTCCTTTTTTTATTTGCTGTTCCATTTTGATCATTTTCTTAAATATTTGTTCCTTTGGCATCATATTCTTTTCATTTTTCTTATTTTAATGCTTATAATTGTTTTGATTTTGTTCATTTTTGCAACATTTTATTGATCATTTCCCAATTTTTCTTACTTTTGCTTTTTTAAGTTGTGCTTATTTTTTGTTCATTTTGAGTCAAAACACCAAGAAAACATGCAAAGAAACTGAATTTTGATATTACCAACATTTTGTATTAACTCCAAATATTACAGCACCTTTTATTCTGTAATTAAGCAAAGGTCTTAACTTAGTTTTGACCAAATGTCGAGTTACAGCAAGTTGCCTTTACATTATGCATTATAGCTGCATACTGTGATCATCAACATTGTATTTAGTTGTTACTCAGCAAGACCTGGATTGACTCAGCGGTTTTGGGCTCTAGCTCGGAGATGTTTTAGGGCTCGTGTGGCATTCTGCTGAGCTCGAACATCTCACATATTCTTTCGTGGACAGTCTCTGTTATCATTAGGCTCGAAAAAGGCACATCTGACCTTCATGCAATTCGTAGCAGAATTAAAAACAGAGCCGCCTTTCATCACTCCTCCTCCCTCTTTCCTCCCTCTATCCATCTCAGCCCACAGACCACTAACCACTGACATGTGTGAGGAGTGTGTACGCAGTCCATCCTCTCTACATCCCTTCTTCCTCTTTTCTATGTCTCTCATCCCATTTTCACATCTGTCTCCAGCAAAATATCCCTCTCTTGCACTTTCTCTCCTCCTGTTTTCCTCTGTCTCTTCCTCTTTTTGCTTATTTTTCCCCATCATGTCTCAGGGTGGTAGCTGTGATCAGAGCAGCAGCAGCAACAACAGCGTAAGGATGTGGTGATCAAGCCACATCCGAGTGTGTTGCTGTGTCATATGTTCCTAACCGACCCTAATAACACTGCTCTTCCTCCAGACGTCCAGATAACACTTTTCCTAAACGTCTCCTACTTATTTTATAAGTTTTCTGAATTTATTAGTCTCCAAGGAGAAATTATAAAATGTGAAAATCCTGGCTAGGGTATTCAGGTGCAAACCAAAAATATAGTGCTGTAGGTCTCAAAATATATAGCACTCTGCACACTGTAGGGCTCCAAATGGATCATTTAGTTTTAAAACATGCAGTCACAGTAGTTTAGCCCATCTTGTTGAGATTTTGGAACCTCAAATAAGTAACACAGCCACTCAAACTGCATGAATTGATATATAAATTAATGAATAAAATGTCAAAATAAGTAATTTTAACATTTAACAAGAGGAGCGGTCCACAGTATCACTGTGTAGATGAAACGATGAGCTCTTATCATGTTCATACTCACATGAGAGGTGATGTTTGCTCTGATCTCTCTCAGGATGTGTTGTCGGTACTGGAGTTGGACCCTGATGGGCACCACAATGGGATCTGACGAGATAAAGGGAGTTTTATCACCAATGTCTAAAGTCGCTTCTTTTCTGAAACCCTAACCAATCCTCCTGCTTTAATTCATTGCTTTTGTCCTTTGTTGCTTATATTTTCATGCCAATGTCAAATGTCAACCCTACTTTTTTTCAAATTTAACACAATAATTACACTTGAAAGATACACAGAAACACATGACAAAATATACTACAGTATTCTCTTTTCAAGCGCAATTCACAATGTAGATTTGTGTCTGCTCTGAACACTTCTCTCACCTTTGCTTTTGTGTTTGATGAGGCCTTGCAGGATGAGGATGAAGTGCAGGTTGTTCTCAGTGTCACTCAGCGTCAGCATGGCGATGCCTCCCATGCCTGAGTTCTCCTCCTCTGATATCAGGGTGGAACTGAATGTCTCTGTACAAAAGACACATGCATGTTACCATAGCGAGTGCATTCTCTTACAGAATGTCTACACAAATATTTCTCTGTAAACAAAGCACACACAGTTGGATACTTTAATCCATCCAAGGCTTTTTAAGATTAGATGACAACATATACAATCCACTGCTTTGTAAATATTGAGTCAGTTGTGTAGTAAAGACAAGCGTGCACATGTCAGGAATAAAGAACTACCAGGAACAAAGCTTTATACAAGTCTGATATAATATCGGACAAACACGCACCAGCAAACAGCGCTCTGTGTTTGATGATCTTCCCCTCCACTTCTTCTCGTCTGCCGGTCAATGTGGACAAGCTGATGCGCATCTGCTCAGACTGCAGCTGACGGAGAAGCGGCTTAGCCATGTTCTTCCACACTCCGCAGATCTGCACACAAACACGAGTACACAAGCAGGTGAGACGCAGTCGTGGCGCAGTGATGATATTTGTGTACGTAGTCCAGCTTGAATTTCTTAACTTTTTTTTTGGATTTATTCACAAATAAATCCTTACATGCAAAGTCCAACAAACAGACACAGACAACACATGCACATCTGCTAAATGCATCAAACCATGTGACTCTAGTCAGACCAAGGCCACTAACCTTCAACATACAACCACAAATTCTCACTGGGAGCAGAGGGAAGAAATGTGGCAGTGTGCCGGCAACTCATAACTCAGGGTTCAGGGGTAATCTCCGTTTTAATTAGAGATACTTTCTGTCCCACTACTAAGCAGTGATGTAACATGTGAAAAATTCTTTCTTTCGAAAGGTTTTTGCTCTGGCAAGGTCCGTCAGCCCTCCTATTTCCTTTTTTGTGCTGGAGTGTTTTCTCTAAGGTCCTCTGGTGCTTGACACTGACATTTATCTAAAAATAATAATGGGCCAATTTCTGGGTCCAGGGTTTAGGGGCTCCTGCTCCACTGAGCAGCCTCATATGGAAAGAGGAGTTGTGTGTGTTTTGGCAGGAAATGATGTTCAGTGATATAAGCACGCACGCATGAATGGTACTACTGTTAAACCAAAATATACACCTAACAATTTATGAGCTATTAAAACTTCCTCCTCCTTGTTTTGACTAACGTAGTGATGGAGTGATTGCTGATGTTTATTATAATCAGAGTGAGACAAAGTTGTTTAGGTGATGTTTGGAAATAGCCAGTGAAGCAGAAAGGCAGTGTCACTGTGTGTTAGTGTGTGTGTCACTGCTGATGTTTATTATTGTGAGTTGACTTATGAGAGAAGAAATTTAAGTTAAAGCATAGAGCCACGGAGCATGAGCATTCATCATGACACTACCAACCAAAAGTTTGGACTCACCTTCTTCAGTGACTTTTCTTTATTTTGATCATTTTCAGCATTGTACAGTCATACTGTGAATATTGTGAACAAAAAAGTGCTAACCATCCCAAAGATTGCTCAAAGTAGCCACATTCAGCTGTGCAACAGTTTTGGATTCACAAGCATGTCTTGTCAAAAGTTAATTTGTGCAATTTCTTGCCTTATTTATGTGTTTTGGACGATCAGTTATGCAGAGGAAGGGTGGCCACAGAGTCAATAGTTCCATTAGTGCTGCTACAACTACTCTACAAATCCATATTATGGCAAGAAACAGTAAAGAGAAAAAACAGCCCATCACTACCTCAAGAACTGCAGGGCAATACAATGCTGCAAATAATAAAATACAAAGAAAAAACACTAAAGGAGAAGGTCTGTCCAAACTTTTGACTGTCTCAGGAAACACAAAGACATACTTGCGTGCATACAGCGTAGACCCAAAAAGCACAATGGCAGAAGGAAGATGAGATTAGTCTTACCATGTCAGACTGTCCCCTGGGCACTCTGTACTCAAAAACAGCAGTCCCATCTGAATCCAAGAAAGCCATTTTACTGGGGCGGCCCATTCTGTACATAACGAAAAGACACAAGACGCATAGCAGGACAAATGTTTAATCTGTAGAGACATTATTAATAGTCATTTCATAAGCACTATTTTCTCCAAGTTGCGGCCTGGAAGTTCTTTTGGGATAATTAGGGAAAGAGCAGTGATTCTCCTGTGGTCGATCAGGCAAAGACAAGATCGCCAAGCTACATACAGAGTACAAATCTCCGACAGGGTGTGTGTTTTACCTCTGGTATGTGATGGAGAAGGCGAGGCTGGTTCTGGTCAGGGAGAATCGAGCTCTGGCAACACCGCTGGAGCTGGGCAGCCATGAGTCTTTCACTCCTGTCAAAACCGCTATGAACTCTGAATAAAGACAGGCAGATAAGGGGGTGGTTATTAACACGTACGCATTCCTGTGTGTTTGTAACTGCATTTATACGTTTCCTGTACGTGAATATGCGTGTAGGTGGTCTGCCTGCCTGTCTGTTGTCGTTGAACGATCCCACTCACCAGTGCGACTCTCCCCGGGGCCGATATCTTCAGAGGTCAGGTAGGATCTGTCGTTGTAAGATTTGTGGAGGTCAGACTCTTTCTCCTTGCTCTTCTCGTGTATGTACTCGAACGTATCCACCAAAGTTTCTCTCGGTTTCTTGTCTATACCTACAGCAGACAAAAAGGGGGGGGAAATGGTTTGGTTTATCAAGTTTTTGTTCATTTTCTTATTGATTTTACTAATAATTTATCTTTATTTTTGTTTCTTTAATGGATTAGGGTTTTTTCATTTTTGCTCCTTTCTGACTCTTTTCTCATTTTTATTAACTCTCTTTGTTATGTTGTTCATTGTCTTATTGTCTTATTTATTTTCACATTGCTTCCCATCCTGATGAGTTTTTCTTCTCATTTTTGTGCATTTTCCCAATTGTTTTGTCCGTTTGTTCTCATCTTGCTATGCATTTTGTCCATTGAACTGATTATTTTGTTCACTCTTTTGTTGATTCCCTCCTTATTTTGTTTGAGTCAAATCATACTCATTTTTACCTGAATTTTACAGTTACTCCAATTTTGATGCATCATTTTCTCTGAATGAAGTCATGATTGTCTTAAGATACTGTCATGAAATAAGTCAGATGTCACCATGTCCATTTCTAGTCTAGTCAAAATGCAGGTTTGACCAAATGCTGAATTACTGCACTTTGCTTTGCAGGGCAGTCAGTGGTAAGATATAGTAATAGAAATACTAACATATGTTACCACTGCAACAAGTAAAAGATATGCACTTAAAACCTTACTTCAGTAAAAACAGAATGTATGCAAGTATAACAAATATGAAAAGTAATATTAAGTCAGCTGGGATAGGCTCCAGCACCCCCCCCTCACCCCCCCACGACCCTCACGAGGATTAAGGGGTAGAAAATGGATGGATGGATGGAATATTTACTGTACCTGTAAAAT
>JAQQAE010009606.1:0-14517 GCA_029823295.1 Pseudamia nigra
ATAAGGCGCAGTGTCATATTTGGACAAAATTGACGGCTTTTAGATGCGCCTTATAGTCCGGAAAATACGGTACATGTAAAGGAGTAAAGGTATTTGAGCACTATCTAGTTGTGGTTAGCAGAAAGCACTTTAAACAAATCAAAAATTTTCCACTGTCATTTGAATTCATTGTCTGTGGCGGCTGTGATGAATGTGTCTTCTCTTTATTTCTTTCTTTCTTTTTTTTGGTCTCGAGTTCTACGTTGCCATGTTGACAAATTCCCATATATCCCGTTTCCCCACATTATGTTTTTTCTTTGCAATGAAATGGCTTAGCTGTAATAGCAGAGACCTTTTTTTTGGCCATGGTTGTTGTTTCAGTACACACACCCACACACACACACACACACACACACACACAGCACACACAGCTACCAAGCCGTGAGTAGATATTCACTGAGTGACTGCATTAAAATGACTTGCTCCACTTTTAACACTTTAAGTAAACAGATGTGCAATTTAGTTTAATGTTATTTGTTAGCCCTCTAGGTATTTTTTTAATGTTTGTGCCTATGTGTGTATAGGGCGTTAAGGTGTGTGTGTGTGTGTGTGTGTATCGTGGGATCACCTCCAGTTGAGCGGGATCTTTGTTTATCCCCAGGCTCACTGTTTACAGGCTGCTTCGCAAAATGATCTGGAACTAATAGTGCTGACTTTCATGTGTGTAAATGCAGGCTGTGCGTCTGTTGGTGTGTATTCCTGAGCACTGTGTGTTTAGGCAGTGACCCTCTCCCTCACTAGTGGATTCCCAGAACAAGAAGAAAAAGAAGTGTGTATGCTATGTGCTTGATGATAACTGGTGGCTATAAAATTAGGGATTACTGCTGAAAGAATGCGGCTCAGGTTCGGTTACATCATGTTATGTTCATTCAGCAGATGCTTTGATCCTGAGTGACTCAGTACAGGGTGAGGATAGGCTTCGAGTGAATAAAATGAGGAGTCACTGTTGGATGCGCAAGATGGAATTGGTGTGATCAACAAATTTCACAGAGCCTCTGCCAGCCGAGCTTTTGTTAATCAAATTATACTGAGGCTGAGAAAGGTTAAAGGTCAATCTGGTGGCTGCTGGTGTTTGAAGTATAGTCGACCGATTATCAGCCGGGCTGATTATCGGCCGGGCTGATTAACGGCCGGGCTGATTAACGGCCGGGCTGATTATCGGCCGGGCTGATTTTCGGCGCCGATATTTGGAATTTTGATGTATATCGGTATCGGTGTTTTTTAAAATCTGACCGGCCAATATCAAGAAATTAAATAACAACTGGGTTATTTTGGCTCAGATGCTGCCGCCCCTCTCCCTCTCCCTCCTGCTACTTCTGTCTCCAGCATTGTTCCGCCCACGGCGCTGTCTGATTGGTTAAGCAAGGTACAGCATGCATAAGTGGCAGAGCCACTGAAGCGGAAGCTGTCCACACACACACACACATACATACACGGTGGAGAGGTAAAGTTTTATTGTGTGGAGAAGCTCCTCTGGAGAGCAAACACATATGTCAAAGGTAAACACAGAAAACTCTTCCGAAATTGTAATAAACATCCCAGTGCTCTGTATCTGACAAGTACCAGCGTTACAGTGTGCAGCAGAATAACGTAAGAGCGGCGTAAACATTAACTTGAAAGAAGGCTGCTGATAATAATAACATTAGTTCACCTGTCTGGCTGTAAATGCTCAGCACACTATGTATTAGCAATGGGGAGAATATACTGTACATTCTCCCCTAATGTGGAGAATAGTGTGTGTTTGCGTGAAAGTCACATGAAAAACTCTACAGCTCACGACTAGTACAATGACTCGTGAGTCTAGGATCCATGCACTTCTGGACCTATTTATTATCTATTTGTTTGGTTAAATAAACATGCTTTAGGCATTTAAATGAAGTTAAGTTTTTGTATTATTCAACATTTTTACGCCAATTTATACACTTTTACTGCAAATGAATATTGTCTCCAAATATCGGCTATCAGCCTCCTTAACTGCTAATAATCAGTATCGGTATCGGTCCTGAAAAACCCATATTGGTCGGTCACTAGTTTGAAGTCCGAAGGTTAATCTGTGCAAGAGTAGTCTATTGAGCAGCTCGACGTCTGTCTAAAAGTGTTATGGGCTTTTATTCATTCTAAAAGTCATGGATATGGAGGTCGGTACTGTCTGTATGTCTGTCCATCTGTGCTCTAACTCAAAAAGAAATAAAGGCATCTTCACCAAACTTGGCACACAGGCTGATGTTAGGACTAGAACCTGTGACTATGTCTTTTCCACCATGTTCCCTGTATCTTTGCCAAGTGTCTTCTGTTCTTATTTGAGCTTTGTTGTCTGTGTCAGATGCTTATTTTCGCCTGCAGTGAATACCCGGACAGGAAGTGTCCTAATACTTGAGACAGTTACTGAACAGACTGACGTGTAACATGGCCTCCAGTGTACACTTTAAGACCCCTATCCTGAAGGTTTTATTTTTGTATCTGTGCCTGCTTTTATGTGTCTTATGAAAGACTTTTGCAGGGATGCTGACAAAATAAAGTTCAGACAGGATGCTCTTTTAAATGTGTTTATAAGCTTATATGCATTTTTATTTTGCTGGTGACAGTCATGGACAAGTATGGGACAATCTGAGCAAGCATGACACAGATGGCCCCTGAGATCTCAGCCTCCCTACCAGTGTCTGGTGTCATGATTTTATATGACAACACTAGAGAATACAAGAAATATGCTTTGGAGTTTGTTATATTATTGTTATTTATTCAACTTAATTCAGGAGGAGATTGTGGAGGTAGAGATTATTTTAGAGCAGCATAGCAGAATGAATGAACTCAGCCAAGACTTCATGGTGACTTTATGTTGTGATGTCACAAATCATAGGAATTTAAAACAGCTTGCTTTTCCTGTTGTCCATTTTGCTGATCTGGCGTACTTGGAAAACGGCTTCAGTTCTGAAGATGGACAGATTAAGTCCAAAATAACTAATGACTTGACTATGATTCCTTATGATTTGTTACAAATCACAAACTCTATTCAAAACAGATTGTCAATTCAAATTTGCAGATCTTTTATTTTGTCTGGATGAGACTTTTAAATATTGGTCATAAGAATGTAGACGATTTGAGTCATCTGGAGACGCATTTGCTTTTGTGTGTGTCTTTGTCACTCAACACACAGTAAGCCTACGTATAAAACGGATCATAGCTTACACAAATGCACTAGGATTACAAACATTCCAAATAAACTAATAAGAATGATACATTTTTTTCTTGCAGAGCACGCTGGTGCACTTAAAAACTCTCAGTGACAAGGTGTTGTGGTGATGAACTGATGACAGATGCCATGTGTGACCTGCTCTGGGGCGTCTGACTGGAGCAGCACACCTGGCAAATGTCCACATTCAGTATATCCAGCATATGCATTCTATACAGCTGTTGTTTATTGATTTTTAAATGCTTTGAAATATATTCCCATGACTCTTTTGCATTTTATGTGGATGAAATCTTCCCAGAAACATTCAAATATGACTAGCCAAAAACGTTTGTCAGTCACTGTCAATAAGTATCACAATTCGTCCCAAATCATTATTTCTTCATAATGTAAAGTCTGAAATGTGGTCCAGCGTGAAAGTTAAAGATGGTATTTGGGACTTTAAAAAGATGACCTAAGACAATAAATATATAAAAGATTGAGTGAAACAAAACAATTCAAAAAGGTCACTATGTAAATGGTATAAAAAGACACCAGAGGATGAAAGGAACACAAAACTGAGGCAACAGCGACATGTAAGTCACAAAAAATCCAAAAAGATGAAAACAGGATAAAATGCTAAAAGACAAGATGCAAAAAGACCCCAAAATGAAAGCAACGTACAAATTACATAAAAATTGTGCAAAAATGACACAAAAATATAAAAAGGTCAAAGATAATGTCATCACTGAGGTCACAATGTAGATTTCTTCATCCTTTGATTTATTGCACAATATTAAATTATGACTACAATCTCAGTTTCATTATGACAATAATAAAGTACATCCTTACAATTTTATAGTGATAAAGCTGTAATAATAAAATGTTGATCATTTTTTATCTTAAACCACGGATGCCCGAATTGGGGAACTGTGGGGAACTGGGGGACCCCCAAGTTTACTCTGCAACAAATGCACAAAACAAACAGTATAAAACACTGCACTCGTCACTTAAAAGTATATCAAGTTAAACAGGAGAAACTCTGATACGAGCACATGTAAATCAGATTTACACACACCAAACACAACTCCAACAACAAGCAAATTAATCATCAAAATCCCAAAAAGAAGCTGGGGCTTATATATACAACCAGAATAAAGTAAAACAACTAAACCATTATAAAGAAAATAAAGTTCTAACACAAAAGAAAAAATATTTATCACAATAATCATCATTGATTGATATAACGATATAAAACATTTATCAGAGTAACAATAATGATCAAGTTATCACCCAGCTCTGCTTCAGTTTTTAGATAGTGGTTGAAAAGGGAATAAATGGTGGTATTTTTTTTTATTGAACACTTAGTTATGGCCTTTAAAATGCAGACAAATCAGTACAATGGAGTAAAATCCTAAAAGAATAAGAAGGAGAACAAAGGAAAAGATGTAGGTACTAAAGTATTCCCCATCCTACCTGTAGAAATATAGAAAAAGGTAAATACATTATCAGCCTTCACTCACAGACCTGTCAGTCAAATTCACAGCAGTGGCAGTGCCACTGATTGGCCCTCTGGAAGTGTAGGAGGGCTTTTTGGCAGCTGTTGCCATGGCTATGCATAACGTTGATCATAGTGTAGAACTGTATCCTGTTTTCACACATCAACCCACCACCCTAAACCTCATCTGTCACTCTAATCAAGGAAGTCAATACAGATGCGATGCCATGCAGGTTTTCTTAATTGAACTCTAGCACTGGGACAAAACCGTACGTGTGTGTGTGTGTGAGTGTTTGTGCAGCACGTGGTAGGTGTCAGAAAGCTGACAAAGGGTGGAAAAGACAAGAGTCAGGAGAGAGGCCGGTAAAAGAGGAATTTAGGAGAGAGATAGAGATGAGAAACAAAGAAAGGCAAGGCATTGAGGAAGAGGAGATGGAGATGAAAAGGATCAGACTGAAAAAAGGGTACAAAGGAGGTCATCGGTAGAAGTTGTTGGACAGAGGTGGGAGTTAAAAGTCGTGTCAAGAAGTCTGAGAGGTGGGGAGAATAAAAGGTATCAGGAGGAGGAAAAGGGATGAGAAAAAGGTGGCGAAGAGGACAAGCAGGGGGGAGTAGGATTAACAACGGAAGAACGCACAGAAGTGAAAAGGGCAGGGATTTGAAATTTAAATCCAATCCATTCCACCAACTGCTTGGATTTTAACATGGAGCTCTTCCCCCAGCGCTAAATTGATGAGTATGTACCTCCCTGCTCACTCCAGCTCTGTTGTGCTTTTTCATTGTCTTTCTCTGCTAGTAAGTGGATGGTTGCTGCAGTGAAGATGCAGCGGTTTTCGTCCTCTAGACACAACTACTCTCTCAACCCCTCCTCCACTTCCTCCTCCCAGCTCTCTCTCTCTCCCTCTCTCATTCTAGCTCTCTCCAAAAAAGCTGCAGCTGAATAATGTTCTCTTCCTTTGTTCCTCTTCCCTGTTCATTTTGTTTCTTTTGTCTCTTTTCTGTGCTAAAACTTTCCTGAGTTGAGTCCTGATGGCAGAAGGCATCAAAGCACCCCATATTTTAGCACTATGTTGCTCTATTTTACAGTAGGGATTAGTTATGCATGTTTTTAAGTCTACTACAGTGTAATGTATGCATTCACATTTACATGCATGCACAGTTAAATGAAAGATGAATTTACAGTACAAGACAACTGAAATAAAACCAAGTCTTCTCTACTAATGAGACCATTTGCTGGAATAAATTATCATCGATGTCTGCTCTTTCTCTGTCCCTCCCAGCATTTGATATGGACTCACTCCCAGGCTGCATTGATTTATGCGCTTGAGATGTGTATTGGTCCGTGATGTCATGGTGGTCAAGGGGTTAAGCCGGAGGGCAATAGAGTTCAGTGACAGTGGATTTATTCAGGCTGGTGGTTATAAAATAGCTTAAAAGACAGGTGTAATTGAAAATCTGAGCTGCTATAGATTCACTTCAGCTCAATGGGACACATTGTCACTCATATACACTCCGTAGGATCTTCAAGAAGTGAGGGATACCTGGAAAGGCGATAATGTGTTTTTTCTGGAGGTGGAGCGGAAAAGGGAGGCCAACCCATGTTCCCCAAGGGATGCTGCCTTATGCTGGGTTTGCATTGACCAGCTCACTTTTATATTAGGATGGAGCTACTTCTAGTTAGTATTCAGTCATGTTTTTAGGTCATATTGTCTTGTTGCGTTCACTGTTTAGTAGCAGCGCTGCTGTTCCTAATGAGCTTTTTTTGGTGGTGGTGGGTGTTTGTACTGTATGTGTGTCTACGTGTTCCTGCTGTTCTGAGCCATTTCACTACAGTCAAGCGCCACATGAATAACGCAGCAGCCCTCGCCTTGCTGCTGATCACATTACTGTCTGAAAGATGGCTGGGATGACAGAAACACACAGTAAAAGAGACAGAGAGACCATTTGTTATGGCCTGTATTGTATGGACAGCTTTTCATTTTGCACGGCAGTGTTTTGGAAGCAACAAGTATTGCTCACATCCATCTAAAAAACAAAAAAACCCACTCTATTTCTGTAGAACTCTGGTGAAGGTCGCTCCTGTAGTAAGAACACGGACAATCGCATCGGCTTGTAAATGAGGGGCCTGTTGAAGTCCACGCATGGATGAGCACATGTGTACATCTGTGTGTTTCGTAGTATGAAAGAGTTATGCAGAGATGGATGAATAAATAAAAGATCTGGGAAACCCATCAGCATCTAGCACTAGGTTGTCATGGCAATGCGGACAGCACAGCATAGTGGGAGTGTGCATGTGTGTGAGCGAAAAAGAGAGATACAGATCATATCTCTGCAATGTTGTGTCACGTACTGTATGTGTAACTTTGTTTCAGCCAATACTAACAAAATGAAATAGCCTGTTCTCTCTTAGCCTTGATTTGCTACATATGAGTTGGTATGAATACAGTACAATTCCAAGTATTAGAAGAGAACATTAAAGCTTCAGTGAGTGATACTCTGTGGCATTACACTGCACAAATTATCTATTCAATTTCAGCATGTTGTAATTAAAAAAATAACAAAGGGGAAAAAAATTTGTTCTGCACCTCATAGGTTTTCTGTTTCCAGGCTCTGTAAAATCTACCCTGCAAAGTTATTTGGTAGGGTTCTAGCTAGGGCTGCATGATTTGGTCTATTGCTCAGTTTGTCATATGAGTAGAGTTGCATAGCTGTCATGGAAAATACACAAATCAAGGTAGGATAAGAATCAGAAACACTTCAAGAAATACAACATGAGATTTGTGTTAGTTCAGGAAGGCAGACGAGTGCGAGCTGTGCGACTTTGTTCAGCCATTCTTGACTTCATTTAGTCTTTCGATTTGGACAGAGAAGACACAGTTGCAGACTGAAAGTGTACATTTTTAAATTCTTTAATTTTTCATCATGAAGAAACTTATTTTGTGTCATTTTAGAACTGCAATTAACTATTATTTTCAGAATTGTGTTGCTTTATCTCTGCTCTTCTTTTGTCTCTCCTATGTCCACTAACCCCAATGGGTCAAGGCAGACAGCGGCCTACCCAGAGCCCTGGTTCAGCGCCAGGTTTTTCTTGTCCATTAAAGGCAGATTTTCCCTCCTCCATTGGCCTAGGCTTGCTCTCAGAGGTTCTCTGTGTAGTCTTTTGAAGGTTTGGCCTTGAATTGTGTTTCTAGAGATAGCCTTGGATTATAATTGGTGCTATACAAATACATTTAATTGAATTGTTGATTTCACTTAATATATCAATAATTTGGTCTACAACATGTCTGAATTTTAGAAGAGGCATTGTAAGAGTCCGTACTCAAAGGTCTTGTTTGGCTCAATATAATAAGTTGAATATCTATAATAAGCTCTATTCACTTTTATGCATTAATTCACCTCTGCTGTGTAGTCCTGATGGCAACATGCATCAAAGCACCCCGTGATTTCTTCTATTGGTTCAGTGCTATTTTGCTCTATTTGACACAGGGATTAGTTATGCGTGTTTTCCAATCCAGTTTGCAGTTAAATATCAATCAATCAACAGTCACATTCCTATACATTCCTGCTGTTTAATCCACCAAAATGATGATTGACGACTGAACCGTGCTACTTCAGTGAAATAAATCCCATAAAGTGAAATGTAGTATAATAAAATAGACTTCTGGATTTAAGTGGACTCATATGAGACTTACAAGGTGCCCCTCTTAGTATTTCTGTGTGAGAGTCCAAGTGTGTAAGTATAAAAGATGCTTTTACAGCAGTAGTGTATAATGGATACAGCCTGATACTTAGCTGTATCTCCTTTGAGACCTGCAAACTGCAGTGTCTCTCTCTGCTTCTCATCACTCTGCAGAACATGTGTGTCCTTTGTATACAAAATGGGTCTGTAAAAACAGATGCATTTGAGAGAGACAGTGTGGGTAAGTGTGCACATAAGAGTCGGGTTCAGAAAAAGAGCAGCGGCAACCCAGTTTCATGACATAGTGGTGATCGAAGGTTGACGGCGAAGAAGGAAAAAGTGGCGGCTGAATTTAACGTGCATGTGTAGAGTTTAATGAAAACAAGTTCAAACAGCACAAAGTGAGTTGCAGTATCGGGCCGTGCATGTGTATGTGTGTGTGTGAGAGAGAGAGTGGGCGAGAGAGGAAGAGGGAGAAGTCTAGGACAGTGGGAATCTCTTAGCGAAGAGGCTTTTACTAGAAATTCTACCTGGTTACTAGGCAACAGAACAGCACTACTGCACACTGGAGCATCGGGGAGGGTGGGTGTCGACCTGCTGTGTGTGTGTGTGTCCATGTTTGAGTGCTGAGTCAATAACTCTAATATTTATGAGTATTTTACAGGAACAGTAGGTATGGGGCGAGACTGAACTAGAGGCGAGGGATAAAAGGGGACGTTAACGCTATCAATGTGTCAATATGTGAATCTTGTAAAAACCTGCTTTATATTTAACTGTGTGTTACTGTAAATCTCAGATGCAACAAACCAAAAATCTCCAGCAGTATGTTCCCTGCTGGAGTCAGGGATGATTTGATGCAGCCGTCGCTGTAAAACAAAGAAAAGTAGAAGAGAACAATTTGATCCAAGGGTTTTGTTCTGCTTGTGTCTGATGTTTTTGGGTGACTTCCTGTTCATTCAAGGATGTAACCCGTGAGAACATGAACTGACACTGAACCCAAAAAGTCATACGAGAGACTAAAAAACAGACATCGCATCTGTTTGCTTTTTTTTGCTTGACTGAATCAAATCGGGCAAAAAAAAAAAGGTGGCAGTTTTTATTTTTGATTTGCAGGATTCAAATGAATTGTTGAAGAATTATATAAGGCACAGCTTGAAATTTATAACCTCTACAGTAGTGTGCTGTTCTTTTCTTTTCATATTCAGATGTTGCTACTTGTAATATTGTCTTTTATTACCTGCCTAGGGACTATTGATGTAAATTAGCGCTCTTGCCATGATCACTGATGTACAGTAAGCATTTTAATAGGGACAGTATTAATGTACACTGTACCTATTAAGTAAACAAAGTAAATGCAGAAGTTGGTCACACTCAAGTGCGGTACATTTAATCCTTACTTGGGTTACATTGGTGATGAAAAAATGTACTACCTCTACTCAGTTACATTTGGCAACACATCAATGAGTAGGAGTAAAAGAAATCTTGAAATGAAGAAAAAAAATCACTTAGATAAAAATTAATGAACAGAATTAACAAAATGAATAAACCAAGCAATTACATGAGTAGAAATGTTCAAAAATTATCACCAAAATGAATAAAGTATCTAAAATATGAACAAAACTTCAACAAAATAAGCATAAAATGAACCCAATAAAGAAAATAGGCAACAAAAACTGTACAGAAAACAAAAGAAACAAAAATATGTGTAAGAGTGAAAAAATGAAGGAACAACAGGGCTCTAAAAATTTAGAACAATTTAAAAAATGAGCATAATAACTGACAAAATTGAACAAAAATCACAAAATAAGCATCAAATTGAACATAGTACATTATGTTGTGATAAATTCCATGTTATGAAGAGTCATAAAGTGAATTTAGTGATAACGAGAATTATAAAGTAACAATACATTTACTTGAGTGCTGTTTGTTATGAAAGTCTATTTTCTTGAGTTACAGTGTCAGGTACAGTAGGTAATTACTACGTTCAGTCAGGCTTCCTCCACATGCACTTGAATATTAATTAGGGCTGTCTAATGATTAAAATTTTTAATCTGATTAATCACAGGGTCACTGTGGATTAACTTTGATTAATCACGATTAATGCCCATTTATTATTAATCTAAATTAATCACAGGGTGCCTGGACTAATTTCGATTAATCACAATTAATACCCATTCATTGTGGAAGTTAAAAACACTCATGATAGAAGGTGATATAGACACTCGACTAAAATTACTTATTTTACATTAAAGTGTATATTTTTTTTCTAATTTAAACTTGTGTAACACAAGAAAATTACATTTCATTGTTTTCATCAGTAACTAATGTAATTTGCTTCAAAATGTGTAAAGACTTATACTTTTACATCTAAACTGACTTTGAAGCAGTAAATACTAATGAAGTTGTCAGTGAAGTGGGTCAAATATAACAAAGATTTCATCACTTTTTCCTTGATATATGAGTTATTGTCCGTTAACCGCGTTAACACGTTAACCACGTTAGCCACATTAAAAATTTAAATCTAATTAATCGTGCAAATGGATTAATCTGGATTAATTTGAATTTTGACAGCCCCAATATTAATACAGTATATCAAAAAGAAATGCTACTTTTTTATCCAGTAGAGTCTTGAACAAGGAGTGATTGATTTTTTTATTTTTTTTTTTACAATTTCAAAGCTCGATCTTGAGAAAACGTTCATGATGCTGATCTGTTTCGTGAGCAGTGGTGCCGGCATGTTGTTGGGTAGATGACAGTGTGTGTCAACAGGAACTAAAGGTTTGAATTAAAGCAACGTTTAGTGTTTGATCTGATATTGATTTCGTCCAGTCTGAGTTTCTTCTTCAAAAGTTCTGCATCTTTTACAAACGTTTAGACATTTTCAACTTGTGCTTTGAGTAGCTGCACAAAAATGGAGTAATAATCTGAAAAAAAAAACACCCTAGATAGAGCATCTTTTTCAACATTGACCACATTCTGTCCTCACTGAAAACACTGACAGAGACGAAGAGAAAACAGTGACAATGCAGGCAATTAAATTAACAACGTTCATTAGCTATCTTTTTCTTGATTTTTGACAGTCACACAAGACATAATATACTGTAGATTTTTTTTTTCATTCATTATAATGTAGTGCCAGTCAAAGGTTTGGAAAGAATTTCTCCTTTCTTCTTCTTTATTTTTAGTGTTTTCAACATTATACAAAGGCACAGAGCCATTCTGTGTGCGATTTGATGTTCTCCCCGGGCACTCCAGTTTCCCCTGCCATGTGGGTGCCATTAAATGGCAGCTGTATATGGATTTCCTGCAGGGGATTAATAAAAGTCCTATAAAAAACAAATAAATAAATTATACATTAATACTGAAAACATCCAAACAATGAAAAAATGTATGGTATAATGTAATAAGCAAAAATACAACTCAGAAGATGGTTGATATTTAAATTGTCCAAAGTCACCTGGATCGTCTGGAACAGTTTTTAATTCACAGGTGTGAAGTGTCAATTGTAGGAGCCGAAACCATCAAATGCCATCTGAGCTGCTGTAAATCGGCAGTTTCAGAGGCTGGTAATTCAAATAAACTTACCCTCTGTAGCAGAACTAGCTCTTTGTCTTCCTTTCCTGGTTTGGTCCTTATCAGAGCCATTTTAGCATTTGATGGTTTTGGTGACTACACTTGGGGACACATTCAAAGTTCTTGATTTTTTTTGATAGACTACCCTTATTTACATAAATGATAACTCATAATGATTTACTGCCTTTTCTCTTTACTTAACTGGATGTTTCTTGCCATAATCCAAATTTGAACAGGAGTTGTAGTTGCACTAATACGGCTATTGCCTTTGTTTGCAGGCAGCGGTGTCTCAGGAGGTAGAGCAGATCATCCAATAACCAGTGGGTTGGAGGTTCAAATCCGGCTCCATCCTAGTCATTGTCATTGTCATTGTGTCCTTGGGCAAGACACTTTGCCCCATGTGAATGAATAAATGTTTGGTTGTGGTTGGTGAGGCTGTAGGCATAAATCTGCACCCACATTTTTGTCATTCTGCCCCAGGGCAGCTGTGGCCACAGATGTAGCTTATCACCACCAGGAGTGAATGTGGAGTGAATGAATAATGGTTTCATTGTAAGTGCTTTGGCAAGGAGACTTGAAAAGCGCTATATAAATCCAATACATTATTATTATTCTGCACAAGACAATCAATGGTCTAAAGCACATTCAGAAGACAAGAAATGGCACAAATTAATTCATGACCATTCTCTTCTGCGTGACTACCTTTTGAATCTGAAGAGAGAATGTAAAGCTCCCGTCAAAGCTAAATGTGGCTACTCCATACAATCTAAAAGATAAAACATGTTCTGGGTTGTTTAACAGTTTTTAAAATTTATTTCATAATTCCAAATATGTCCTTTCACAGTTTGGATGTTTCAGGATTAATGTGCAAAGTTGAAAACAATGAAAATATATTTTTTTAAAAACACAGAGAAGAGAAGGTGTGACTTTTGACTGGTCATGTATATACTTTAAGTGTAACAATAACATTATGACAGCAATGTATTCTAAAAAAGTCAGTGATACTCATCCAAATATTTGTCCAAATATTGGGGTCAAAAGGTGGATATTTCTCTGTAAATCAGTGACACTGGGGGTCAAAAGGTCTTTCTATTAACATATTATTAACATAACAAACAATTCCCCTATACAAAAGTGAAGGATGGGGACCTTTTTCAAAGTTACAGCCAAAAGAGCACATTGCTCTTCTAAGGGAAATTTTGTAAATATTTATAGGCTGATCTGATAATTATCCCACGGTGAGACCGATGGGCTCCAAAGCAGGATACAGCAACAGGCACCGTGGGTATTTCTGTACTTCCATGCATCCTAACATTTTTACGTACATCTCTACAACCTCTAGGCCCAGAGTGACCAAACTTTGCCTTTGGATACATCTCTTGGGGGGAGGGATACCATGGGAACATTGACCTAATTTGCATATTTAATTAGGTCACAGGGTCATTTGATGACCCAACCACCTTTTGGGCTCTAGAGACCCATCCTCTAGAGCTAGGGCTATGAAATTGTATGTGTATCAAGTAGGTGCCAGGAGACAACCTCCAGTATACCACATGACCTCCAGTATACCACATGACCTCCAGTATACCACATGACCTGATCTTGACCTTGATCTAGAAGATTGGTAGTGAAGTGAAAGTGAATGTGTGATTTTTTTCCTTTGATGTACATTTTTGTGAAATATAAAGCCCTTTGGCAGGGGATTTGTGATTTGTTTTCTTGTTTGTCACCAAAACACAAACAGGAAATAGGCAAAACTAACACACAGTTGTTTCAAAGGCCACGGTGTGAAAGTGGGATATGATGTAAACTGGAAATCAGACATCCTCCCGTCAGTGTGATTAAACGAAAAAACAATAAATGTCTCTCCCTGCAAATGATGTATTGTTCTCTGTGTTGAACTTGGCATTGTTTGTTCCTTCTTGGAGCTGATACACACACATCCACAGACAGTGGGTCAGTGTGGATAGATTTATCTCCTTCAGACAGTTCAGATGATTATTAATTGTCTCTTGAAGGAGCAGCAGCCTTATCAAAAGCATTTCTTATTTGCCATGGTGCTGTGTGTGTGGGAGACTGCCTTTTAATGTCCATTAGGCTGTAATAAGGAGCACTGCTCTCATTGGGCCCCTGTCTGCTTTGTAATGGACCTCTGTTATCACAGTTCAGACACATGGGAAAGCTGCACCGCACACACACACTGCATTTAACTTGACACACACAACCCCTGTGTAGATGAAAAGCCAATGTGAGGTAGCTGACTGAGTTGGAGTGCAGGAGGCCTGGTGTTTGTTAAACAGCTAGATTTTAGCTGAAGTGGCTCTGTAATGTTGCCATTACATGCATAGACAATGAAAAGCTGTGTATCGCGCAACCAAACACTACTGCACTTAAAGCCAACAATCACCTGGAGCCTGAGTGTTGGAAAAGTATGAAATCAAGTTTGAAAAAAGTGAAGCAACAACTTAGGAGAGCATCTCTCTGGTAGAATGTATTCTTACCTTGGCTTATGACTTTGTAGTGTGTCCGTGGACACTGCACACGTCCATAACTGTAAACACC